>CM030856.1:6197219-6299719 GCA_018105865.1 Metaphire vulgaris
ACCGACCCTCACGACTGCTTTAAATACACCGCTATCGTCAATGCATCTTGTGGTTCGAGTAGGTCACTCATTGGGTCAATCCACTTCAGCATCCATCCAGGTGGTCTTCAGCCCTCTGTACGTAATCCAACGTTTCCATGAAAGGGGGTCATGGCGAGCGTGGTGTTTTAAGTCTTTACTCTTTGTCATTTGCAAAACTTTTTGCATTTCTCTAGGAGGGTCTGATGCCAGTGTTTAAGCTCTGGACTCTGGTACGCCATCAGTTGATGCCAGTGTTTAAAGAGTCTGACTCCTGGACTCCGGGGGAAACTGCCCGGGGAAACTGAAAAGCCTGACAACAAAGCCGGGAGGGAATTCTGCTAGGGGCCGCTGTTAGTCCATGTAGTATTCCAAAATTTTCGGGGGGATTTGAAATTTCCGGGGGAAAATTGCAACCCCTCCGGAAACGGCCTAGATTAAACACTGGTTGATGCCCCAGACATTATGATAATGGCACCATAGAAGTTTATTGATTGATTGATTGATTGATTGTTTGATTTATATTATAGACGTTTTTAGTGTGGGTTTTCTTTTTATTGATGACAGCTTCGATTGATTTAAACGTTTCTCATTTAACGTAGTGACGATGATGATCGTGCTGACCCTCTATTATCGCCCTCACTCTTCCGCTAAGCAACGTCGTTTCCTTGTCATCGGCAGGGCCGCCGAGAGGGGGACTTGGGGGGAGCAACTGCACAGGGGCCCGGCGGGCCGATGATGAATATGTATAATTAACAATAATATCAATAATATGAATAATAACACTAAAGTAGAGGACTAGAGGGGGCCCGGCGAGCAAAAGGGGGGCCAGGAGTGAAAATGTTGACAAGCAAAAAGGTCATCACCTAATTTTAAGATGTAAAAGAGGCAAACAGGTTGTCAAGCAAAAAAGGTCGTCAGGCAATTTTATTCTGCACAGGGGCCCGGAATTTCTCTCGGCGGGCCTGGTCATCGGTCGGTCGTTGCCGCGGGGACGAAAGATGCGGCTTATCAAGAGAACGCACGTGCGTCTGACGTCATCCTAATTGACTGTTATTTCGTCAAATGAGTGCAACGGATGCAGATATCGGCGCATTTAGGAAACAGACCCCGGGCGTTGAATGACTTCCATTGCGTCAGAACTCCTCGCGTATGTGTCTGTTGAGTTAACCTGTTTTGTAACAGAGGCAGGAAAAATTCCTACGTTCCTCCATTTCCCGTTTGATATATCTAATTACACTAGATGGCCGTGGCATAGTATATAGGACTGACTAGCAAAGAATCTAGGAAATTGGAGGCAGAGTGTGAACTGATTTATCTTTTATACTCGCATCCTGCCCAATTCTTTTATATAAAGTTATTCACGGTATTTCGCTGGAAAAATCAAGCTCTCTGCGAATTAATCTATTCTAGCTTCTCATGCTTTCCTGTAGGCCTGTCTGTGTCAAAATTCGGATCGATCGTGTCGATATTACGCTGCTGCTTCGTTGGCTGGTAGAAGTTAATAATTGTTTCCCAGCGTTGCTTTATTGTTCGAGGCAACGATATACTGTAGCTTCTGGGTCAGGCTTGATTTAACGCGTTTTTTTCATTTCCGAGGTACGCACGAATCAAAATATCTCAGCAATAATTAAGACAATTTCTTCGCCCGGCTCCCTTATCAGTGTGCGAATCAGTTGTGATACTTCTGTCGACCGCAAGAACGACTCCAGATATAACAGTCGAGATCTTACCAAGAAAAAAACCTACGATAAAGTACAGTATTTCCTATGGCGTCGAGAAAAAACCAAGCATAAACATGTTACGTCTTTTTGACTAAAGTCTGACGATGTAGCTAGCGAGCGAGCGACATTCGTGTTTTTATAGTCATGTATATTCAAAGAATGATTTCAATGAACATGCGAGATGAAACTAGTAACCATGCTGACCAGCAGACAGGGGCGTAGCCAGGAATTTGATTTGGGAGGGTATAAATGTTTGGGGGTATAAACCTTAACTATAAACCATACACAGTAAACTACATATAACCATATAACCACATATAAATCACCGAAAAAACTTTAAGGTAGACTGATTTTAGGGGGTATATATACCGATATACCCCCCCCGCCGCCGCTACGCCCCTGCCAGCAGAGAGGTCTATTACCATTGACCTACAGCTGTAAGGCTCGGCATTTCACTGCTCTAATGACAAGTTAAGTGGGTAACGCGTATAATAGGAAACCTGGGTATCTGACTATCTGTATATCTAGAAGGCGTAAAACTGACTTTTAAAGTCGTTTGTCTCTGGATATCCGACAATTTATTTATTAACCAAGAACAGTTGGTGTAAACCCGCGTCTCTTGGACGCTTAACAGAAGCCCCCCAAATCACGCCGGAAATAGCGGGGGATTATTTGCAAATTATTCGCCAGAGACGGAAACGCCGCCGTGTCCCGCCCCCCCACACACACACACACAGCTGGCGGTCTGTTTACCGGAGACGACTCCCACCCAACTGGCCTGCGTCACCCCTTGTGGTGGGCGACGGGGTTTCCGTGGGGCTCGGGGACCTTCCTGAGAGAACGGGACACTCGTGCGTTCTCCTTCTATCATCCATGCAGTGATCGGTCCAGCAGTGACGGAACCAAGTTCGCTCGCGTCAAACATTCGGCTAGACATTTCATAAACATTCGGCTAGACATTTCTACGTTACAGGTCCATTCCTTCCGGCTAATCCGCCATAATCCGTTTTTTTTTTAAACTTTGGCGGATTTACGAATGTGGCGGATTAACAGACATTGTGTATCACGATTCGGTTGGAAGCAGTGTTTAATCTAGGCTCTGGACTCCGGGGCTGGAGGCTGGGGTCTGGGGGGACGGGGGGAACTGACAAGGCCAGGGAGAAGTCTGCTAGGGGGCTGCTGTTAGTTGATGTAGTATGCCAAAATTTCCGGAGGGCATTTGAAATTTCCGGGGGAAAAGGGCAATTCCCCCGGAAACGGCCTAGATAAAACCCTGGTTGGGAGAGAAAACACGACTCGTTGCATAATGGAGCTGGAGGAGTGGATCTTACGGAAAGGTATTGGGGATCGGACCACACCCACCCCCAAATTGTCGACATCCTGTGAGCGGGAGTCAGACGGTGAAAAACACAATGTTCGACTTCTTCTGGTAAATGTTAATAGTCATTCGTCGCAAATTTGTATTTCGTTATCAGCGCCGAGAACCATGCAGTCGCTTAAGGAGAGGCAGACTTAACAGAGACGCGTCTTATGACTGAGCATATATGCCCATCAAAATTAATTCGCAATAAAAAAAATACGAGAGTCAGACCCCACTTTGGGGCAGTTCAACGTCAGTTTCGCTTCTGACTCGACTGACGTCACAGCGCGTGCGTGGGTTGATTCGACGCTTAAAAGAATATGCCCGAGGGTGGGGAGAGTTGGTGGGAGAGAAAGTGATTTCGTGATATCGGGAGCAGGCGTTTATCGCTCGCGGCGTCTAAATACGTGACACCCGGAGACGCCAGACACCGGATAACGGCTGCGCGGAGACAGATCGGGTGATGACAAGGGTCGACGACACGCGATGTAAAGCGTCCGATCGCCGGGGCAATTGGAGGAGAAAGTTCAAACGCTTTGACCTTCGACCCTTCGACGCAGTTGCCTGGCAACGTGCGGGGCGGATGACGTCATCGATCGTCGAAGTGTCGTTTTCGTTGTTGAACCGCTATCGTCGGTCAGGGGCGTAGCCAGAAATTTGATTTGGGAGGGTATAAATATTTTGGGTGGGTATAAATTTTAACTATAAACCGCATAAACCATATAAATTACATATAACCACATGTAAATCACATAAAAACTTTAAGGAAGACTGATTTTGGGGGTATATATACCGATATACAGTGTTTATTCTAGCCACCTTGACATTGGGGGTGGTGAAATGTTTGGGGACAAGATTTGTCTCTCCACGCTTTTGGGGAGGAAATTTTCATCCCCAAGCCAACATATACAAATTTTTTGGGGTGGGATTTTGAAAATTTGGAGGGAACCCCCCCCAAACAGGCCTAGAATAAACACTGCCGATATACCCCCGTCGCTACGCCCCTGATGCTATTGTCGGTAGAAAGTTGAAGTGCACTCGCCGACCTATCCGGCTTAATCTGGCTCCAATTCCCTTGCAGTGGCGGTTCCAAGATTTGACAAGTGGGCATAGTTACGCGTCAGTCCCGTGAGTGTCCTGGGGACTGCGAGATACTAACTAAACAGGTCATAGAAAAAAAATCAAACTACAGGAGAACTTCGTTATAACGGACTCGGTCATAACGAATCCTCAGTTATAAGGTGCCGCTCTGTACGGTCCCCCGTGTGATGTGCTACAATACCATGTTGGATGGCATTGGATGTAACGTACCGCAGATATAACGTACTAGGCCTATATTTACGGTTCCTGCTAAGCACGTTATAACGAAGTTCTACTAGACTAAACATTGCTTTACAAGTTTGGTATGCCTAATCATCCAAATGACTCAGCATTTCTTGCTAGTCATGCCGTAATCAAGGGCCAAATGACTTGGACAATGGAGCATCGCGGGTTCTTGGTCGACTCAGTCATCGCTTCAACTCCGTAAGGTCGACTCAGCCTTCTTTCGCCATCTGGCGATGGCAAATGAGTTTAATCCGCGAAGTAAACAGGCGCGTTGCATGAGAACACTGGCCCCGAAAACCAGTCGCCTGGCTGAGGGCCTTGGTAACGGAGATCAGCGCCGCCCTATGAGCCTAAAGGTTAGCCGAGTGCTCGGGAAGGACTTTACTTTTTATGCCGTATATTAGGACAGTTTTCTGAATTCACTTGAAAACTGTTTCTTCGTCACGTGACTAAATTCGAACTACTGTATTTATTCTATCACATGTCAGGAATGTTTCAGTTTCCACTCAACTGATAAAGTAAACGAACCGACGAAAAGCAAAGGTTATCTAATTACATATATTACAGTATAGCCGTTAATACAGGAGTTCCTCCTACATTTGAACAACCACAACCGGCTCCTAGATTCTTCTTTCACGGTACGACGTAATTTACACTTTACACTTTACACACAGGCCTATAGAAGCGGCTTAGTTAGCCTCCTAAACCACTCAAAATCACACTATTAATTATTATTATTATTACGGGCATTTTCAATGCCATGCATAGGAACTTTCGCTTGAGAATATCCGAGCTTAGATTATTTGGAAAACGAGTGTGTCTATTTCACTTTCACGGGAAAGGGGAAATCGACGACGTTTTCTCCTTTCTTTTCTTTTTCTTTTTTTGACGGATTATTAAAAGTAACGCAAATGTTTCGTACAAGCAGCGGCTTCCGTAGTTCATTCCGTAGAGCGTCAGCCCTGTCTCTTAGACGAATCGACGACCTGGATTCGATTCCCGGGTAGGCCTACTCACGTGACCACAGACTCCTAGTGGACACATTCATTATGGTCTGCGTAGAGCAATAATCATCAGAGCGCTATATCAATTGAATTTTGCGCGAGGATCCTTTGAAATGGCACCGATAGAGCTAGAAACAAAACAAATCTGCCGCGAACTTCTTGGGCATCTGCGCAAACTACAGCATTCGAATAACCGGGAATAAGATTTTCTAAATACGACAAATCAAGTCAACCCTCTCAGAGAAAATAGGACGAATGATTTTCTCGTCAGCAACACGCTACAAAAATAGGTGTCGCTCTCGTCGCTTCGGCTTTAGACACCCCTCCCCCCCCCGCCCGCCCCATTCATTCTTACGCACAGACTGCTGAGTCAGAGGGGGTGCCTAATTATTCTGCTTCTTATTTATACACCTTCTCTATAGACGCGTTTTGATTTAAGACGGTCGGTGGAAATGCATGGTTTTCACAGGCAAGGACCTTTCGTTCTGTTGGCATGAACCTCGAATCGATGTTCAGCGCGCCTTCTATGCGCAGCCTAGACAACATGCCATTTTTCATCGGTTTCGAAGCCATGTCCACGTAGTCGTCGTGATCCAGATCGCTGCCCTCGTGTAAACAACCGCCTCCACTCGCCCTGCCTTTGACCGGCTTCTGACTTGTCAGCTGCTTGGAATAATCTCTTGATGCTCTTGACAGAAACATCGACCTAAGGCTGCGAGACGATCGCTGAAATGCGGCGAAGACTTGCCAGTTTTCGTAAGCACGAAGCGTCATGGTTTTATCTTTCGCGGCGGCGGCGCGAAGAGGTGGACAGTTTGCGTAGTCGTGGTAGTCTGCGGTTTTCCTGTCGTCTCCTGCGTTGCTGGCCGTCGAGATGCTGCAGACGGCTCGGCTCTGAGCGGGTCTCGAATGTTGACCGGTTTCTGTCGAACTACGCTCCTGGTCGGACACTACTAGGCCTACTACTGCAGCGCCTTCATGCTGAACAGCATCTTCGCGTCCTAAGGCTGAACCGTCCTGCGAAAACAAACTCCTATTAGCAATACTGAAATCGTCGGTAATGTTCATGGTGTGTCGTGACAAGAGAATTGAATCTCGAACTGTTCGCAAGGCGGACCCTACTGAACCACTTTAAACCTTATTATTATTATTATTATTATTATTATTATTATTATTATTATTATTATTATTATTATTATTATTATTATTATTATTATTATTATTATCTCAAAAGTCAAAACGTATTTTATGGCCTCTCGTATGAAGTATAAAGCGCTCATGACTTTGGCCCCTCTCCCATGTTTCTGCGCTATATAAATTGTCTTATAACTAACTAACTACATGTAACTATGCATTGGCGTAACCACGGGAAACCGGGGCAGGGCCATTCCACTTGGACTGGGACCGGACGTGGGATTTGGGCAAAACTGTTGATGCGGGGTGGGGTGGGGAGGGGTGGGTGGGTGGGGGGTGGTAACCGTAACCGAACAGAATATAGGCCTAAGTGAACATGCCAAGAATTTATTCTTGACGACCTTTTCGCTTGTTAACTTCTACCAGAAAATGAATGTCGAAGTGCTACCCCCAATCCAGGAAACCTGGCTACGCCACTGGCAATATTAATATTCATTTAAATGCCTTTTCTCGGTTTTCAAAAGCCTTTCCCAGTCGGTTAGAAAGCAGTTAAGCCGATTACAAAATAGGCTACCGTTCCATTTCATCGTCCCAACACTCGGTTAGATTGGAGTCAGTGTTTAATCTAGGCCGTTTCCGGGGAGATATCCATGGGTCCAACTTTTTGGCCCCTAAGAATTTCCCCGGCTTTGTCAGTCCAAGTCTAGATTAAACACTGATACAAATCCATGGGTCCATTTTTTGGAACCCAGTCCATCAAATTTCCAACCCAACCCATCCCGGCAATAGCGTTACTTGACCCAACCCAACCCACTATATAATACATTGCAAGTTCTTAAACCATGACTTATTTTCTGAAACAACCCACCATAGATGTGGCAACGTCTGACCCAACCCAACGAAACCCAACCCATGGATTAAATGGGTTAACCCAACACGCGGCCATCTCTGAGTTAAGCCGCTTACAACATATGCTACCGCTCCGTTCAGGGATATTTTACACCCCCTAGCAGCCTAGCACCGCTTCCCAACACCCCTTCCCCAAATTTGAGACCGACTCCCCCCCAACAACCCTCAATTTCAGCTATGCGATAACTTTTTTTGCTTATCAGACTTTGTTAACGGACCCCAGAATTTACCGACACCCCCCCTCCCCCAATTGATAATCCTAAACATAACCGTGACGCTGTTCTCAACAGCAGACGAAGCATTTCCCGCGCCGTTTGGCGACTCGTCTGGCATTCGAGGAGCTTTCCTGCGGCCGAGACTGACGCCACTGCTGCACAGGACGCGACAGTAACAGCACAGACATGTGACGACAGGGATGACAACGATTAACAAGACAGCGACGTTATAGGCGGCCATCAACAGGGCGGAGACGTCTGACTGGGTCGGTGGGTCTGTAGAGGAGAGGGGAGCGGTGCTGTCATTTCGGTCGCTTTCTGCCAAAAAAATTATAAACACAAAACGTAATGACAATCTGGGCCACTAACAAGACAGCGACGTTATAACGGAGGCGGCCATCAACAGGGCGGATTTTCCCGACATCTTCTGACTGGGTCGGTGGGTCTTCGTAACTCTCGTGGCGTGTTTACCCCAATTTTCTGGAGAAGAGGGCAGTGACTCGTGCTGTTCTGGAGTCTCCGTTTTTATTCTTCCTAGAGGATATTTTTGCCGGATTTCCTTGGTTTTAGCGTTTTTAGTTTGCACGCTTCAGGTATATAGGTTTTGCATTTTGCACCTCGATCTCTTTCTCAATTCCCGCTCTCACCTTATAAACACCGCATTCAAAACTAATTTATTAATGCCATGCAATGCAAGAAGGGCACGGGGCTATAGCGTCTGCCGGACAGTAAGACATCTGTATGGCCACTCTTCCCCTATTTCGTTCACTCAGAGCTGTTGTCGCCCCCGCTTTCACAGCAATACCTCTGGCTGCCAGACCTGCCATAAACCTTCAAAGGAACTTGACAAAGACAACCAACTAGAAAGAACTTGTCGTCTCTTTTTAAAGGCAGAGTGCAAAGTTTTTCTGAAGAAACGTTCTACGGAAAATGGCAGCCATCATCCTAAGCTGGCCATGACATCTTTAGTGGATGGCCTTGCGGCCACTGTGTCGTCAAAGCTGGAGGATGTCTATCATAATGTCCAACGAGCCAGTGGCAGGAGTTAATATTAAAGCATCCAACTCCTCCACCAGACAGATTTTCCCCAAGGTGACAGAAGATGAGATGGGTTACCTAACTTTCGACCAATCATTCCCGACTTCGAAAATCCTGACAAAAAGCAAAAAGATCGTCACTTTTTGGCTACACACACACACACATACATACATATATATATATATATATATATATATATATATATATACGTGTGACACTGAGACTGCAGATGTCGATGTCGAATGGGAAGAACAAGGGGGGGGGAAATGTGGTCACACGGAGAACCTGACTTTCCAAATCAGCAAGAACTTGATGATTTAGTATTTTATTAAGAGACTTAAACCTTCCTAAATCCGGTGCAGAACTTTTAGCCTCCAGGCTTAAAGAGTGGAATTTCCTTGATACAAAAGTCAAAATTTCACAGTACCGAAAAAGACGCACAGCCTATGTCCAGTTCTTTTCCATGTCAGTTTCACTATGCTTTTGTACAGACGTAATGGGTCTGTTTGATGCAATAGGTATGAGACACCAACCAGATCAATATAATTATATATGGCGTCTGTTTATTGATAGCGCTACAAGAAGTATGAATACAGTGTTGCTTCAAAATGGTAACCAGCGCCCCTCTATTGGTGGTCATTCTGCACATTTGAAAGAAGATTACCAAAATATCAAAACATTCTTGGAAAAGATAAAAATGGTGAACGCATGTGTTCCACTCCCACGTACATGTCCCGTCTGTGGTGATTTCAAGATGTTGGGGTTTCTACTTGGACTGCAGGGTGGACACACAAAACAACCTTGTTTCCTGTGCTTATTAAGTGCTCGACAGTTACTATAGTTTAGGATGCAGAATGTCACTAAAGCTGCGCTACGCTGTAGGCTACTTGCACTCACATCTAGAATTCTTTAGACCAAATCCTGGAACTGTGACTGAGGAAAGCGGAGAGCGGTTTCATCAAAGCCTGCAGCTGATGGAGAAGAGATACCAGGGAAGATGGGATGAAGCAATGATGGCTGGAATTTGGTTCGGCAGGACAGTAACAGCCATAACAGACAGAAACGATCCAAAGTACATTTCTGAAGCTTCTGACAGCTCATTCAGTACATGTCTAGGTTAAATTGTTGCTATTATATCAGTACTATACATGTGCAACGTAATGCAATTCTACTGCACCAGTACGTATAAGTAGGCCCCCTATTATCGGTCATCAGAAAAAACTTACATAGTATTATATTTCGATATATTATTCAGTTTTTTATTTGTCAGTTTTCACGAGAACGGTTGATGCTACACAAAAACTAATGTAATTTTTGTTTTCAGCACGTCAAACGGTCAAACTGCATAAAGAAACATAAACAAATGAAGTGAAACGAAACTTTCATAAAAATTTGTTGTGCAGTGAATTATTTTGATGCCATCTGATCCGTGTGTGCGTGCGTGTGTGTGTTTCATTTTGAGTTAGGCCTAAGCTTTCTTTTTCGGCTTCTGCTTTCGCAATTAGCTTCAATTTATGCGCTTTCCCTTCGGCCCATTAGAAACAAGTTAAATTAATTGTTGCTGCCTGTTCCGAATAAACAGTTTCAATAGTCTGAGAACGGGCAGATAATTTTTAATACAAACAATTGTTCTGTAAAGCATGCTGGAAAACATGATCATGACAAGGGGACGTTTTAACCACCACACAGGGAGAAAGACGTGTGAGTGATCATAGGGGTCGTCCATAAATGAAGCAACGCGATTTTGGCACTATTTTGACCCATCCTCGTAACGCGACGTAACAAATAGTCAAACTCCTTAATTTAGGCTATTAAGAAGACGTCAAAAATATGGATTGGCAACACTACAAACGAAAGAAGAGAGAGACAGAGATACAGAGAGTCAGACAGTGAGACAGACAGACAGAGAAACGAGTGGCGATACTGGAAACTGCAGCCAGTGACCATGGAAGCCTGGGGGATTGAGTACCTGGGTGAAAGTGGGCTCAGCTGACCACCAGAGACCGGACATAGGGCAGCAGTTGTGCCTAACTCCTACGGCGGAAGAGGAATTCCCCGATGTTCCCCAAAGGCGTTTGGATGTGTCAGTGCGAGGCAGACCAGAGCACATCGACAGGGCCAGGCCAGGGACATGGCCAGGCCTGCACTACTGCGCTTATCACCCCCACCCCCCCCCCGACCCAAGGGACGACGTTTCTAGGGTCATTGCCTCATACACCATGGATAGATGAAAATAGATGTAGCACACGGGCAATTCTTTACATTAGCACACTATTGGCTATAGCAGCACCAGAAGTCACAACTGTAAATTCCACAAGAAAAGTGTGGGACCAATTAAAAGCACCTTTAATGCTATGGCAGTGGCTTCATGGAACAGCCTAAACGAAAATGCAGCAACTTAAACAATAAATGGATTTTAAAGTTGTCTAGGAAGATTGGGTCATTAAATATAATGGTTTTCACACAGGATACACAGGATAATGCCGCATAAACCAATTGAAATCGCGTTATTATTACTACTAGCTGCTTGTCCGTCGTGTATGACGGGGAAGTTTGGCCGTTTTTATTTTTAAAAAAACTGGCGTGTGCGTACCTGTTGTAGAATCTTGGATAATGGTACTCGACCCCTAAGAATGCAGAAAAACATAATATTAGCATAGACCTCATCTTATGTATAATAATTGCTGATTATATATATATATATATATATATATATATATATATATATATAATTGCTGATTATATATGTAATATTTCTTATGCTCTGATGACATGCCAGGCCCAGACGTCAGCCAAAAACGTTAAAACCGTCTCAAAGAATGAACCTAGGTTTTATAATGCGAAACAGCGTAGCGGTCCAGAATTTATTTGGCGCTTGAGTGCGATAGCAAAATTTGACATAAGACCATCTCGGTCGGTCGTGTAAAGAGGAAAAACTAACTGCTGTATCAGCAAATTACACAATTAAAAATTACAGAGGCGTAACATTCACATTTCTAGTGAAAAAATCTTGAAGAACAAGAAAAACCTTGTGGTGTCAAGCGCTTCACTACTGCCTACTCGCTCCCGCCTCCAGGGGTGGCGCTGGGGGAAGGGGGTCCGCGGGTCCGGACCCACCCAGCCTTGGGCAGGGGCACCTGAGCAAACCGTGCAAATCTGTAAAGAAATTTTTTTGGGGGTGAGGGGTAGTCTGAGCCGGGTCATTGTTGGGTTCAGACACACTGATTAAATCATTCTTTAGACCCACCCACCCAGAACAACCCAGCGCCGCCCCTGCCCGCCTCCTCCCCCAACTGCTCAACAGTTTTGATGACAAATTGAAATAGACTAGGATATCAGGAAGAAAAGGCAAGTTTCTGATAACAATCGCTCAAAATCAATAGACACTTAATTCGAGGCGGTCGATAATCGATATGACAAAGATTAACCAAATATTACGCACGGATAATTGTGAATAAGAAAACAGAGCGAATTAGTCCTATAATCCTGTTTGCTATTCACACGTTCGTGGAAATACCATAGGCCTACACCCAGGGGCGTCTTTACATGTAAAAATTCGGGCACAGTGCCCGGGGCCCCGCGCATCTTAGGGGCCCCGCTCATCTTAGGGGCCCCGCGCCGCGCGCAAACTACTTTTTAAACGTAGGATTACCTTTTCTTTTTTTGCTTGTCAACATTCAAAAACGTTGGAGATGATCTTTCTTTGCTTGTCAACATTGATCTTCACGTCTAGGGTCCCGCAGGTCGCCAGATGCCCGGGGCCCGCCCCTGCCTACACTAGGGCTATTCGACTAGGGACTCGCGGACCAAAATTGGCTCGCGGAAGCCTAGGATGTGGCCCGCGGATCCTTTGCCAAAATAGTGACCTGCTGAGCGCTTAATAGCGCGAAAATCCAACGAAACACGTTTATTCGTTTTAAAAAGTAGGTAAAGGACAAGTGAAGCCATTAGAGCTGTTAATCAATATAGGCCTATTTGAATCTGCAATACGCTGATGGTCATACAGTAACACAGGCCTACTTGAAACTCGCAAATTATAAAAGACCGTCGTTATGTTACAACCTGAACCTGAAACGGATTGCTTAACGCGATTGTTCAGGCGTAGGGCCTACCAACGAACGAAGGAGTAACAGTGCTTGAAAGAAACTTAATTTTAACAAAATAGTAAATTACTTGTTAAGCTGTCATCATGGCTTGTGTTAGTAAGAAACAAGGGCGTAGCGACACGGGGGGGGGGGTATATCGGTATATATATACCCCCAAAGCAGTCTACTTTAAAGTTTTTTATGTGATTTATATGTGGTTATAAGTGGTTAGGCTATATGTAGTTTATATGGTTTATAGTTAAGGTTTATAACCCCCCAAACATTTATACCCTCCCAAATCAATTTCCTGGCTACGCCCCTGGTAAGAAAGCGAAGCTAGAATGTAGTGATTGTAGTCTAAAATAAAAATCGTGTAGGACAGCGGTTAAATTACTTTTTCAGAGCGGGTTACGAGCTGGAGCGTCAGGCTGACGGAGCGGGTTCAAGCCCCGTTAGTGCCCTTAGTGGCTTTCACACAGGCAGTAGTGCATTCGAAGCCACTTTAAATCATGCTAAGTTATCATAATGTGGTGATGATGACCTGCTGAGGAATAAATAGTAATAAATAGTGCAGACTGCATGATACGGGACCAGCTAGTGTTCTCATGCAGTGCGCCTGTTTACTCCGCAAATCCGCTACTCGATTGCCACCGCCCTCTGGTGAAAGAAGGCTGAGTCGACCTTAGGGCTCCTGCGGGAGTTGAACCCGCGACCTCCTGCTCCATCGTCCAAAGTTGTTACCACTCAGTGGCGTAGCAATATGCTTGGGGGCCCTTGGAGAAAAAAACGGACAGGGGCCCTTTCCAGAGACGATCTGACAAGTTTGCGAAAATGTTGACGACCTTTTTTCCCTTGTCGGTCATTCGCTCTGACAACTTCTTTACAACTTTGGGAAAAAATTTTGGCTTGGGTCGGTAACCCTTTGCAGGTCGGGGGCCCTTGGCATTTGGCCAGGTTGTCCATATGGCTGCTACGCCTCTGTTACCACTCTGCTATCTTCTCGCCCCTCAATCAACTTTACCGCCCGATCAGGACTTTACCCTTCTGATAACTTTTAAGGGGTCGTCCATAAATTACGTAACGCGGTTAGGGGAGTCCGGCCATTTGTTACGAAGTGTGACGACGGGGGGTCCGTAAATGTGACGTAACGCAATACAAAAAAATTTAAGTGATGGCCTTTGACCTTGTTTTTTGCTTGTCAGGAATTTTGGAGAGGAAAATAATACAAGGATGACCTTTTTTGCCTGTCAAGACTTTTCGGAAGACGAAAATGGGGGCTTGGCCCGTTGTTACGTCATATTTTAGGGGTCTGACGTTTTGTTACGTCGCTTTACGTAGAGGATAGGGGCTCAAAAAGTGCAAAAATCGCGTTACGTAATTTATGGACGACCCCTAAGTCTTAATACCGGGTGTTTGGTTATTGTTAAATGATGTAACCTACCTGAACGATACAGGTGACCATATTCGCTGCGCAGCAGACAACGATGCTGGTAGGCCTTGTCAACATGGCACCAATCTTACAATTTGTCAAATTTACGAATAAAGACAAAGTAAGTTCTACAGCAATAAAAAAGGCAAAAATTTGGCAGAAACTTGAGCTATCTCTCTGACAGGCATATAACCATTCGCTAGAGGGGTTCTACGTGTTCCAAGACGTATTATTCAAATCCCGTCATTAGTGCAATGCTAAAGGAGTATCCAGTTGAAAATGCAATAGTTTATCACATTAACATCGCAAAAAGAGTGACGAAGGTTATCACTTGAGACCTAAATCTCGTCACCAACAGCCTCAGCTAATTATTACTCTGCCTTATGCTTGTAAGACTTGTATCCGGTCTGTTGCAGTTTTTGGGCGCTTGCCTGTAACTGTAAGCGTATACGAGAGCGAGCAGTAGGCGTGACTGTCGAATGTTGACAAGAGATATAACTTTTGAAAAGTGATATAATTTCAAAAAGTATTGAGCTCAGTTTACAAAAAAACCCCACAGTTTTCGTGTACGCTTAGTCTATGCACGTCTGTCCTCAGAGTCCTGACTGAATCATCACCGTATTTGAGTCAGGATTCGACGACGACCAGTGATTTTTTTTCAGTGGGAACGCACGGGAACGCCGCATGGACCGTTCCCGTGCAGAAAGTAATGTCTTCTGCTCAGTGTTAGGAGTGATCTTAGATCAAAAGATCAAAGATCACGATCTAAGATCACAATTCATGATCTTTGATCTAGATCACTTTTTACTAGTGATCTTTGATTCTGACTTTAAATCACTTTTCGGTGATTTTGATCTTTATTATCAACCTCTGCCTCCTGGATCTCTCGGCTGCTTTCGACACGGTGGACCATGACATCCTCATTCGCCGACTTGAATCCACTTTTGGTCTAAAAGGGCTGGCTCTGTCTTGGATTCGGAACTACTTGGCCGACAGATTTCAGTCTGTTAGCTGGAATGGACACACGTCGGCTCCATGGCGTGTTCTTAGTGGAGTGCCACAAGGATCTGTACTCGGTCCACTATTGTTTATACTCTACGTGGCTGACATTGGTCGTATAATTGAAACGTGTGGGCTTGCCCATCATGCCTACGCTGATGACGTTCAGGTTTACGCCTCCTGCCCTCCATCTGAGGTTGAATGTTTGCGTTCCCGTATTACGGATTGCATCTCCTTAGTCCAGAGGTGGACTGATGAAAATCGACTATCGCTGAACCCGGGGAAGACCGAACCAGTGGCGTCATTTCACACTTTTCTTGGGGGGGCGAGAAATTTTAAAAATTTTTCTTTTTTTCGACTATTCCAAAAAATGCTGACGACCTTTTTTTTTTTTTGCTCGTCATCAGTTTTTTGTTACGTTGTACCATACAAGAAAAAAATACTTGACGACCTTTTTTTTTTTTTTTTTTTTTTTTTTTTTCACCTCCCTGATTTTTTCTTTTCTTATTGCACATTAATACATTATAGATTAATATTTTCATTTCCTTGGGGGGGGCCACGGCCCTGTTTTTGTTTTTTATTGCACATTAATACAAATGACGCCTCTGGACCGAACTCCTCTGGTTAAGCACTCCTCGGAGGAGGCATCTCATATGCCGGAATACGCTTCCGATTGGTGATGTTGATGTCACTCCGAGCACAGAACTGCGTCTCCTTGGAGTTCTTTTTGACGAGACACTCTCGTTTGTCGGACATTTGGACAACGTCATTCGTACCTGTTTCTTTCAGCTGCGAAGGATCAGGGAGATCCGTCGATACCTGCCGGTGCCTGTCGTCGTCAATCTCGTCCGTGCCCTCGTCTTAGCTCGAGTAGATTATTGTAATAGCGTTCTGCTCGGACTTCCTGTCAACCAACTAAATCGTCTTCAGTCAGTGCTAAACGTCTCAGCTCGTCTGATTTTTGGCTCGAGTTGGAACGAGCACGTGACACCGTTTCTACGTGATAATCTTCACTGGCTCAGGATTCCGGAGCGTATAGCCTTCAAGCGTTGCTGGCTAACATTTCGGGCGCTGTATGACCCCAAGGATGAGCTACTTATCGGGCCTGGTCATCAAGTCTACGGCGGTCGATCGGCGATCGCGGCTTCGCTCAAGCAACTGTCGTCAATTGGTGGTTCCTCCTCCGTCCAAGACGGCTGTCTTCGGTGACAGATCCTTCCGGAGGGGCAATCCGAGTCTGTGGAACTCTCTGCCGAAGAACGTGACAATTGTGACCTCCCCTGATTTGTTTATCAAGTGCCTTAAGACGCATATGTTTAATATATCTTATAATGTTCATTGTTAAGCGCTTTTGACTTTAGTCTTCACTATGCTTACTGCGCTCTATAAATTGTCTTAATAATAATAATAATAATAATAATAATAATAATAATAATAATAATAATAATAATAATAACAGAAGTTCAAAGATCAAATTATACGTATTCTCCCAACTAAGTCAATCAATCAACGAACTTCTACTGTGTATTGAGTAAGCATTCGGACCTCAATGATCATGTTAGTGCTGCCGGTGCAGATGATGAGGATTATGTCTCCGTCTCCCTCTCCCTCTGATCTCTGGAATGACCTGGATCTTTTGCGGATTGATTTTGAAGTATCATCGATTGATACCTTGGGTATTAGAACTGGTGCTATAGAAGTGCATAATTATTATTATTATCATTATTATTATTATGGGTATGGCCCTGACATTAGTACTGGCACTGCCACTGGGACTCAGAGGGAGGCTTGCTCAGTTGCAACTGGTCGTGAAAATGCAGTCAAGATAGAGGTCATGCACTACCTGAATAACCCAAATAAGGAACTTTCTAGCTTGTTGGCATACCCACATGTCAAGGCAGCATTTGTGAAATATAACACAACCCTGCCATCTTCTGCGCCTGTCGAAAGACACTTTTTAGTATCGGAGGTTTGATAGCTACACAGCGAAGAAACAGGGTTGTTTGACGCAACGTTTGAGCGTCTGCTCATACTGAAAATGAACTGCCGTGTTCAACACTGACTGTGAACTGACAGTTAGTTGCTAAAATTGTCATGAACTGTTTTCATTTGTGTTACTAACTTAGTATTACAAAAGTTTACATGCATCGTACAGTGGACATTTGTATCGTTATCATACGTGACACGCCATACATGATATAATAACTATATTTGTATGATCTTTGATCTTAGATCACTTTTAAAGTGATCTTAGATCATTTATACTCTAGTGATCTTTGATCTTGATCTTAGATCAATTTCTCTCTAGTGATCTTGATCTTTGATCAAGATCATTTTACAAGTGATCTTTCCTAACACTGCTTCTGCTAATCTTCCTTCTGCTATTGAAATTCCTTTCACTTTTATATCTTCTCTGATGTTGTCCATCCACCTTTTCCTGGGTCTTCCTCTGCCTCAAATTCCTTCCATTTGAGTGTAGAGTGCCTTCTGTGGTAGCCTCCTTTCGTCCATTCTACTGATGTTCTCATTCTAGGTAAGCCTTTTTCTTCCAAATTTGTCATTGATGGTATCGTTTCGGCTAATATGCTGCCTAATCTCTTCATTTTCCACCTTCTGTATCCGGATCTGAAGTAGTAAGTATAACTGTGTAAAGGTCAGACATGCACATTTCAAAGAGAATACATTGTATTCTGTCAGGTCACAATCTCCTAACTTGACAGGATTAGCAAAAGACTAAAATCCATAGTTTTAAATATAAACAACTTCCAATGAAATATTTCTTCATTTAAAAATTAATCGATTTCAGTTGTCAACAATACATTTCATCTACGTGATTACTTTTACCATTTGCTGAAACTGTTTGTAACAATCAGGGAATAGGAATTAATGAAAATAGTTTTTTTACAAAAACACTTCAAAATCTGCCATGGAAGTGGTTAAAGATAATAAAGAACATGGTATTTAAAAACAAGCTGACATCAAAGAACGAAGAAAGTTCTGATACAGTCTAATACATATTAAATGCAAATGCCTACGTAAGATCAAGCCTGTTCTTCATGCTTGATTCATAAGTAGCTGCATCACTTAAATTAAAAGTCATTGAAGTTTATAATATTTATTATTAAATCTTTATAAGCCCATGCAACATCAGGAAAAGTTTGATTTCCATAGAAGTCCTCACACACACACACACACACACACACACACACACACACACACACACACACACACACACAGGACTGATTAAGAACAGTTATTCCATACAAGATGAATTTTAACAAGAAATACAATACAAGAGTTCACAATATCAACAATGACAGCAGGATATGGTTACATCTTTGATTGTGAGTCTTCCCAGCAACACACTAAAAACATAATAAACACCAAGCAAACAGCATCACTGGAAACTTATAGCAGTCACGTTTGAAGGCAGACCTTCTAGCTCAATAGACTAATGTTCCCAATTTGTATTTCATAGCTGCATGGTGCATTTTATTTTTGAACACCGCTGAAGAGTAACTTGAAAGTTCAAGCATCGTTCTATAAAAGCCGCAGAAGCGTTAAATCTGAAGAACTCCAAATTATTTTGTTTGCAGAGCATTTCAAATACAGGCTACACGGTTCCTTTTTCTACGGTATCAGTCAAATTGCAATTGTATCATAAATGGAATTTAAACAATATTTTCTCATGGAGTCTTTAATTGGCAACTGGACTTTGACAACAATGGAACAAGTCTTCTCCCTTGCTTTTAAACAGTATTTACATTTACAACTGTGTCTCGTGTCCCTGAAACAGTTAAAAACAAAGCAGACATATTTATCTATTGTGCTAAATGAAAAGCAACAAAATATTCAAAATATCTTATATCAACATGTCACATCACATGCCGAGGTTACTTAATTTGGTTGGTTGAGAACATATCTGCAAACAGTTAGACCTATTGTGGTTTTGGATTTGCATCAGAAGTCAGAGGATAAAATTTCTAAAGGGCAAAATGGAGGAGTCACAGTGGTTCTTACATAGGAGAGACCCTACTAACATACTCAAGACCCAGTGTAACTGCTATAATTTATTCAAACATTGAGACATTCTGATAGATTCATAGAAGATTGCTAAGCACAGTAAAGCTTTCAGTTTACTTCTGAAGTTCTGAAACAATCATCCTTTTGACTTGAAATTAACGTATATTCTGTCAAAATCACAAGATTACGAAATGACAAGAATCTAATTTCTCAAAAATACTAACCATAGAATTTGTACTTTTTGACTTTGTGTTCGGTGTTTTTCCTGCGCTGTGGTGTAGCATTTCCGGTACTTCTTGGTCAAAGCTCACAGACATTCCCTTTGCTAATCCGCTTCGAATGCCCCCCGCTAGATCTGAACTCACACTTCCCCCCGTCTGCCGCTGCTTCAAGATCGACCGATTGCTTCCGTCGACTCTGTCGTTTCGGATATCGGTTCCTTCACCTTTCCCTCTGTGATGTTCTCGGCCGCCCGCTGACGGTGGAATTGGGGGCAACAGTTTAATTCTGCCTCCATTTTGAGAATGAAGTGGAAGATCGTCTGTTGTTCTCGACACCCTTGGAGTCTTATCTCGGCTCGGTCTGAACTGATTTGCCGGAACGACCGCAACTTTTGGACAGATTCTGTTCAGTTCTGCTTCGTTCGACGCTTCAACCTCATCGTCAGTAAGCGTGCGCCAGATCGGTTGGTTTTGACAACTTCCGATGGCTTCCTTGAGGTGGAAAAACCACCAGTCGTCGGTCGTGTACGCAACGCAAGTGGAAAACAAATGTCCGTAGGTCTTTTCAAATTTCACGGCTTCATCGTACAAATAGCTGGCACTTTTGCTGTAATTCGGCGCAAGCTTTGCTTTGACCGTCTTGACGACAGATTTCGAGACGGGCGAAATGTATACAATGATCGGGTTTAGGTCGGTCTTCTGCTGTAGGAATTCGATCGCCGGCGGAGTGAGCACGATCAGGCAATGCCTACCGCGGAGACAGGAACTGCGGATGACCTTGACGTCGACGGGTTCCTCCGTTGAATCGGGACTTTCCACTGCTTCCTGCGGCGCCTCAAAATGTTCTGGAGCGTCGCGAATCAGCATGCTGATCACGGAATCACAGAAAAGACCGAGGACAACAACCGGCCGACGATTCTCTGACAACCTCTGCACCACCCGTTGATAGCTGACGATGCCAGAATTCAGCTGCGGCAGGCTCTTCTCGTCCTCGTCCTGGTTTCGACTGTTCCTCTCGGCCGATTTTGACCGTCGGAAACTTCTGAAGAAATTTCCCCCCCTCTGGTCAGCCGGAGACTTTCCCAGAGACAGCCGCTGCTTGACCGCAATTTGTTCAGCTTTCTGCCTGTTTGGAATGGTTCCGACATGTTCCTCGTTCTTCTTGGCGTTGATCTTATGAGCTTTCCAGAGTCCAGGGCAGTTCTCGGGCAGCGTGTCGGTGACAGAAAATATGTCACCCTCGTGGACGCTTAGCTCGCCTTTCTTTGCTCCATCGCCATTGAACTGGGCTTGAACATAAAATCCATCTCCAATTCCGCCATTACCAACAACAGCCTTGTATTGGTCCATCATATTTCTCACATGAAGAGTCAGTTGTCCGCCCAACAACCTAAGCATCTGGTCTGCCTCCTCTTTCGTTCGTCCGAGGATCCTCTGTCCGTTTGCTCGCAGAATCTGATCGCCGTTCGTCAGTCCATTTGCAGCAGCGCTTGAGTTTGGATCGATTGAGTGAATGAATATTCCTTCTGCATTTCCACCTACTATAATGAAACCTGGGTTCCCAGAGTTGTAGAAAGTGACGGCACGTACTTCGTGGTTTCCCAAGTTCCTTTGATTCATGCTTGTGTTTAATGCCTTTTTACTGGTCTGAGTTATATTTTGGTCAGCTTCCTCTTCTTCGCTCTCTTCTTCTTCCTCTTCTTCTTCTTCATCCTCCTCTTCCTCTGTTTCTTCTGACTCATCGCTGTCATCCTCTTCTTCTGATTCGGATTTTTTCACCACTGCGCGATCCTGCTGCCTCTTCAGCACGGTTGTAACTTCACCGATTACTTCTTTTCCCATCTTATGAATGGCTTCAAAACTGTTCGATAAATTGGCTCCGGATATTGTGGCGGGCGGCGGCGGCTTTAACGAATGGCTTTTCCCATCAGCGACATCGCCAGGTGTACGAGTATTTCTAACGTTCTTTGTCGGTGAAACAGAATCTGCGGCTCTTTCAAAAATGAGAGTATTTGCCTTAACTGATGACTGTTGATTTCTGCCAATTGCTGGCTTCCGTTGAGCAGGAAGAGGCTGAGCCGATGAGCTGGCGGTGCCGAAGGCATGGTCAACACTGAAATTAAATTGTTGAGACTGGGCAATGGTTGGCGTTTCTCCTGGAAGACGCGTGTAAGATTCGCTTTCGGAGATCTTCTTAGAACGCATCTCTCTCGACTTGGGCACAGGACGATTTTCCTTGTTGACCATCCTCTTCTGTGCCGAATCGAAACTCATATTCAGACGATTGCTGGTTCCCGGGACAGACGGCAAGACTTTAACGCCAACCGAACTCGATTCAAATGCCGGGCTGCTCTCTGCGATATCCAGTTGAGCAACTCCCGTCAGACTCTGTTGACTGTCGCGCCTCTGCCTCGGAATATTTTTGGCATCTTTTGAATTATTTGAATGTCTTGCCAAGTCTTTGTCGCCTGCCTCTGCTGCAGGAGGTGTCTTTTTTCTGGTGTCAGTGTCTCTTGGAGTGCTGACATTTGGTTTGACTTTGGTAGGCTTAGGAGGCGGTGGAGGCTTCGTCTTGGCACTTGGATTTGACCCGACAGCATCACCATCGCTGTTGTCTGCACTACTTCCAGGTTCTCTTTTGAAGACGGCAAATTCCTGGAGATCGGAGGAGTGCTCTGTGCGACCGGTCCACCATTTGCTGCTTTCTCTGTTTCCTTGAGCAGACGTGCCTGCTCGTCCAACCACGACTGAAGGTCAGGTCTTGACTCTGTTTCGGTCTTTTGTTGAACATTTTCGCCTTCATTTCTTACACCAGTTTTTCTTAGCTGCCCATCTCCTGCTGCCTCACCATTCACCAGACATTCATCCACACTCAAAGAAGGCTTCGTTATTTGGATGTTTAGTTTTGGTGGTCTTACTTTTCCTGTTGAACCTTGAGCTTCTGGCTGTTCTACACTCTCGACAAGTTTTTCTTTTTTCTTCTTCTTTAAAACGCCCATCTTCTTTGCGCTTGCCTGACTGGCATTTGAAGAATTCAAATCGGTAACCTCTGGTCCCTGAACACTGCTGCTGCGAACCCTCGGAGAGGACCTAACTGTCGGCTGTGGTACGCCGAGCTTGTGGTGGTTTAGCTCGTCATCTGTATCCTGATCTAAACGCTCAACAGACTTTGTTTTCCTCACTGCTGGGCGTGGTTTTCCACCACGGTGGCTTGATTTGCGGCAACATCGTGAAGCCCTGCATCGTGGATCTCACTACCGCTCCTGTAACTTCGCAAGCCGTGTGTTTTTGATTTTTTCAGGGATTTTGTCACCTGTGGGCCATTCTTGCAGCCTTTCATAGCATCAATAATAAGTCTTCGTGAAAATTCGTCATTTGACGCCAGGAGATCGACAGCCTGATTTCCCTCTTTGTCGGTTATCATTGGATCACATCCAGAGTCAACAAGCAAGTTCACCACCTTTGGTAACCCATTTCGAGAAGCCAAGTGCAGTGGCGTCTCGCCAGCGGCATTGATGCTATTAACGTTAGCCCCGTGATTAATGAGCACTTGAAGGCTCTCGACAAGATCATCCTCCGTCGGTGTCCCAAGCGCTGTGTCACACCTGCCGAGCAGCGCGCAGTGCATCGCTGTGTTTCCTTCCGAGTCTTCGAGATCCGGTTTTGCACGACAGTATTCGATAAGAACACGGATACAGTCCGGATTGGCTTCGGCGGCAGCGACGTGTATCGGTGCCAAAGCTCTTGTTCCATCGCACCGCACTACGACGTTTCCATCTGCCTGATACAAATCACCGAACATGCGTACCAGAATGGCATGACCTTCCCTCGCTGCCAGGTGAACGGCGGTCATCCCACCCGCAGGACCACACTGGTAAAGATCAGCACCGTGGCTGACCAGCAGCCCGACGAGCTCTCGATGCCCGTAGACTGTTGCCAAATGGAGCGGAAGCTTTCCCTCAGAATCGGCGATGTCGACTCGAGCGCCGCGGGCCAGAAGCAGTCTCACCATCCGTCTGTCCGTTCGAAGAACTGCGAGAAGAAGGGGCGTTCGACCTTTGTGATCCTGAATATTCACATCTCCTCCCAAAGACAGAATAACGTTTGCCATGGCACAGCAACCCCTTCGCACAGCTATGACCAGGGCGGTTTCGCTCTTCCACGCTTTATCCGAGCCGCACTCATGCACAAAGTTTACGTCGGCTGCGTGCTCGTTTACCAGAAAACGCAAGATGGAAGGATCGTCCAAAGACGCAGCTGCAAGCAAAGGAATTCCGACAGACTCCGACTGTGGATGTCGAACCTCAGACACCAGAAACTGCCGGGTCTTCTGCTTGTCCCGAAATTTGTTTGTTAGAATGTCAGTGACCTTGTTGACATCGTTTGCCTCAATGGCGGCCAGAAGAGGTGGTCCGTGCGTTTTAATTGGACCCATGATGGGAACTATTTGTCAGTATTTTCCAATATGTCAAATAATTAAGTTTAATGAATCGAGACAGTTCTGCTTTGTCGAAGTCGATCGACAGTCACCGCATCGACACAAAAATATTCCACTCGCTTAATTCTGAAAACACCAGATGAACAAAATTTACAATTAATAATAAACTGTTAACTGTCCATTGAAAATTTAACTTACTGGTATTTAATTATTAAAGTTTTATGTAAAGGATTAAGAATGCTGGTAAAAATTAAGCTAAGATTAACAGATCACAGATCAATGATTTGAGCATTCCAATCATAGCAATCATTGTGAATTGAAATATTACAAAACATAGGAATTCTACAGGCAATTTCTAAAACCTGAATGACATCGATAAATGTAATCTTTTGCAAACACAATTACCTACACTCATTTAATTATATAACTGGGTGTGAGTTTTAGAGATCTGACCAATTTCTTAGCCATAGCAAAAACTTTGATCATACCGGTTATCATTAATGCTTACAACTCAAATTTAAAGATATTGGAAGTAAAAAGAGAGAAATTAAAAGATATTGGAAGTACAGAGAGAAATATTTCATATTTTCTTTTAGGCTATGCATTTCATTGTCTATATTCTGAATTCCAACAAGCAGAGTCTCAAAGCTCATAAAATGGGTCAATATTTTCCAAAGCAAAAGCAACTCACAACATGCACACTGTGCATTGCACAGCAAGGGATGAAAACAATGCTTGACAACAAACAATATAGCAAGTTCCACATACTGTGGAATATCATGGTCTTTATTCAGCGTCTGTCTAGTGGCTAAATCTTTCTTAGTCGATTTCAATCACAATGTCTGATTTTTTCAAAATGACGAAAATGTGATTTAGTAACATGATATAGTACTTCAGATTAACCTAAGAATTACGATTCTAGCCAATTTGCATTAAACAGCAAATCATATACCTGTATATGTTGTGATTGTGTGAGTGAGTGAGTGTGTCTTAATTTTGTTCACTATATTACAGCACAAGTCAGTGGGAAATTATTTACAAAGCAAATGCAGTGTTCAAAGCCTAAAGCCTTCAAATAGCAAGTTCAATGTACATGCTTACACTTGAGTGCAGAGCTGTGGTTTGGAATGCTCCTGTCTAACAGGAAATGGCCAAGACCTTAAAAACCATAACAGGCCAACTGAATGAAGTATTTACTTTACTCTTAATGTCCAGAAATTTTGCAGTATGCCAATGAATTTCCAACAATCCAGGGTTAAGTATGCCAGTTCAGGTCAACCATATATAAATGTCTTGTCAGCTTTGTAAAATTATAATTAATAAGGCATTGGTGACAAGACTATAAATTAACAATCTCAGTTTACAGAAACCCATTGCATTTAAAAACACATAGCTACAGTTAAACCCTATTAATGCATCTGTGACGTTATCCTACTTTAATTTTGCAGAAAATATGATCCCCATTTCCCTCTCACAATCAATGAAGAATCATATACATGATTTTTAGACTATGATTTTGCTTCTTAACGATCATCTCCAGACATCAATTACATCAGTAAAATGATGCTATCAGTGGCGGCTCTAGGATTTGGCAAGTGGGGGGGGGAGTCGTTGGGGTGGCAACTTCTAATCATGGGGCCAACCATTTGTTGTTTAATGTATGTAGCATTAAGTATAGGGTCCCAACTGGGGGGCCAGGCACTCAATAGGGGCGGGCACGGGCCCCCTGGCCTCCCCGGTGGAGCCGCCACTGGGTGTTATAGAACAGGTGTCAGCAACACACAGGACCTGTTTCAGAAGTGGCGTGCAGACTGCTTTTCATTGGTGTGAAGAAAACCCAACAATTTAATTTCACAATCAATTTCTGTGGTTTTGGATCTAGTGTTAAGGCCTATGATCTTTCCAGAGGCTAAATAAGCGAATGCTAGGCTGTTGGTACACTGAATGACTTAGAACTCAGGCTGTGGCACAATACAACCAGAATATTGCTGGTTCTCTGCTACAGAAGTTCAGCAACTGATCGATAGCTACCTTAATATCAACATACTGTGTGACAACTGTCAATTACGGGGCTGTCCATTAATTATGTCAACAATTTTTGGGCAATTTTTGACCCCCTCCCCCTTGTCAACAACTGTCAACTTTCACTTAACCCCCCATAATTACGTAAAACACTTTTGACCCCCCCCCCCCAAGATCAATGACAGGTCCCAATAACAAGGTTATTATTTTTGCGGTGATGACCATTTTTTCCCTTTTTTCTCATCGAGTATCAAAATGTGGTGGTGATGACCTTTTTTGCCATGCTATTTTCCATTGTAATATGAAATTCTATGAAATTTCCTATTTTTGATTATTTTTAAAAAGTGAAATTGTAAACATCAGCTTCTCTTGACCCCCCTCCCCTGTCAACAACTGTCAAACTTTTTCAAACCCCCTCCCCTCTAAATTGTTGATGTAATTAATGGACAGCCCTACATACAATTTGAAGAAACTCCCTGATGTTGACACTGGTTCAGTAGCCTGCAGAGGGGGGTTGGTGACCCCGGGTGCAGACCAGATGGGGCACCAAAATTGACTCAGGGGCCTTTTTATTGACTTGGCACTCTCAGCATGCTACTGCACTGACTGCAGTGCATTTGACAGTAATTAAACGCCAAGTTCAGAGAGGACCTACTGGGTATACTGTGTATCCATAGTAACTGCTATTTAATTTCATTTCCAACAATGCTCAATTTCAATTCTTTTAAAATGCTGAGCAAAAAACACAGCTAAAACAAATTACATAAACACAAATTGCATATTTTAGCTCAATATCATGTATGGAAACATGGGCGCCCACAGAAATTTTTCCAGGAGGGGGCAAATCATAATGGTCATGGCTATGCCACAAATTTTTTTCCAAGAGGGGCAAACACATCTTAACACAATGGTCATGGTTAATATTTTAGCAAGGTTTTCAAATTTCAATGGGAAATATTGGCATTTTTGTTTTCCAGGAGGGGCAAGTAATCCCTCTTGCCCCAATGTGCAGGTGCCCATGTATGGGAACAGTAATCAAAAACATGAATGTTTCAGTGTCTTGATATGGAAGTTGATAAGTTTAGACTTCCAATGAATGTACTGTACATGCAGTGTCATTTTATTGACAACAGGATTTATACTCATCATAGAGCAATGGCATGGTATGCCTGTTGTTGCATTTACTTGGTCAATAACAAATTTGAAAACAAATCTAGATGACAAATTTGACTGTGTACCATTGTGGGGCAAGTGATCACATGATGACTCATAGTTCATAGGTTTCAAATCTGTATGAATCTAGGCTGGAAAATTTCACAGTGGTTCTAGCACAGGACAGATCAGTGTTTATTCTAGCCACCTTGACATTGGGGGGAGGGGGTTACATGTTTGGGGGATATGGTTTGTCTGCCCAAAAACCTTTATGCAACATGTAGAAATTTGGGAAGGGGAATTTTCAAACTTTGGGGGGGAAATCCCTCCCAAAAACAGGCCTAGAATAAACACTGGGACAGATTCTAGTGAATCACTCAAAACACAGTTAATATTTTATTATTATCATTAATAATATCAACTACTTCTACCTAGTGGTGATTACCACCACTACCACTACCATTACTACCACCACTAATAGTACTCCTATTCTTCCTACTGATACCACCATTATCACTACCATTTTACCACTATAACTACTACAACAAATACTACCACTACCATTACTAATTACTACTACTAGTACTAGCACTACTATTACTACTGTTACTGCTGCTGTTCCTTCTGCTTCATTACTAGGTCAATCAGCAACAACATCCACTTCATTCCATCATAGTTCAAAGTCGAAGTGAATGATGACCAAGCAAATCAAAACGTCTATCAATACTCGATATCTTCAAGACGGTGTTGCATAAAAGTCGGATAGGGTGAGATCCCCAATCCCCGTCTCAGATCCCCTAAAATGCAATAATTTAGGAGTTAAGGTAATTTCTCACAACACTCCTCCTCCTCCTCCTCCTCCTCCTCCTCCCCACCCGAACTGTCGT
This sequence comes from Metaphire vulgaris, assembly GCA_018105865.1. Taxonomy (NCBI): domain Eukaryota; kingdom Metazoa; phylum Annelida; class Clitellata; order Crassiclitellata; family Megascolecidae; genus Metaphire; species Metaphire vulgaris. Next base: position 6,225,204 of record CM030856.1, read on the forward strand.
AAACCCCTCGCATCGTGGCAGAGGAGAGCGTATGCAACTCTGCTTCAAGATCAAACAACTTGGACTAGGCTAAATCGAGACCAATAGACTTAAAAAACCACCATCGTCATACGCTCACCTGTTCCAGAAGAATCTTCTTGTTCGACCAGTAACAAAACAACCAACTTCAAGATCCTCCTCTTCCTCACATTTGTCGTATTAAATTTCAAATTCATACACAAGTCGCATAAAGCTTCAAAATCCTTCGGCTTTACTAATAAAGACCAGCAGAAAAAGACGAATATTTAATATTTGAGATGTAAGAGCGCTTTCGTTATTTCAACTCACCTATCAAGACTAGCTTTTGTGCGTTGTTAGCGCACCTGTATTAGGCTATATGTCACGTGCAGATTCATTTTGACGCCGTCTTCCTATCATCTGGCACGATCAAACTAGAGGCCGCCACCTAGCGAATAAAAGGTCATCGTTAAACCGTCGCGCGGAAATGTTATGAAAATTCAGACATGTCATTGTTGTCTGCCTCTCCAAGGCAGTGTTCTCAGGCCCGTCGACAGAAAATCCTCGCCTCCAGGCAGAGAGTCAAATGCCCCTAAAAGTTCTAAAATATATTTTTATGGAAAAAGTTTAGCGAAACGTTTATAGTTTTTAATGATAGGGCCGATATTTTCATTATTTTATGAAAGTCTCCTCAATTAGACCCTATTTCAAGTGACGACCATATTTTGCTTCTCTGGTCTTTTCGACTGATACCAACACTCCTCTCCTTCTTCTAAGCTCCCAGCGACCCCAAAGCTATGATATTCGTTTTTTGCAAGGCCGTTCAGTCATAAACATAACCTGTAGGCCTAATATTGCATGAAATAAGTTTCTTGCGGGCAAATCTGGGTCCCCTACGAATCGCCGGGCTCCTGGGAATTTGCCTCCTTCTCGGCGAGTCTGAGCATTTCGACATTACTGAATTTACTGTTGATCTCAAACAGGAAATTCAGTAACATGTGGTTCTGTAATTTTACCGGACAGAGAGCAGAGTTACGCTTCGGAACAAATCGAAATATACTGTCGTCGTTATGGCAACCGAAGCAGAGTTCCCGAAGGAGACTCCTCTCTCTGTCCCTGTCTCTGTCTTTCTCTCTTTGTCTATGTGAATATGTCTGTCTCTCGGTCTATTTGCGTATGCCTCTCTCTCTCTCTCTCTCTCTCTCTCTCTCTCTCTCTCTCTCTCTCTGTCTCTGTCTCTGTCTCTCTGTCTCTCTCTCTCTGCGTCTCCCTGCCTCTTCTTCTTTGTCTCTGAGAATATATCTGTCTCTCTCAGTCTCTCATTCGCCTATGTCCATGTCTCTCTCTGCGAATATATATCCTTGTCTATTCGCCAATGTCTGTCTGTCTGTCTGTCTGTCTGTCTGTCTGTCTGTCTCTCTCTCTCTCTCTCTCTCTCTCTCTCTCTCTCTCTCTCGTTTACCAGTTTCTGAAGAATAAATCGTCGATCGGACAGGGGGCGGGAGGTCCGCTCCCAAAAAGATTTCCTCGATCTCAATTAGTCAGAATATGACGCGCGTCTCTGGTGACGCCGTGACGCGAGGAAACTGCAGTCATGTCTGACGCCGCCGTATGGTGTCATGTCGACGTCATGTCGGTCGCGACGACGGGTTTCTTATCGGCCGAAGGGGAATGCGGCTGAGGTTTCACCGCGAAATGTCAGTGCAAGGCATACAAACTTATCATACAGAAGTAACAGAACTTGCAATAAGAAAGAAACAATGACATCTAAGACCACTGCATACGCGCAAATACACACACACACACACACACACACACACATACAAGCGCACACACAAAAACACACAACAAACAAACACTGAATATACACTATATATATATATATATACAGGGTGGCGCAAAATCCGACTAAATTACATGCAAACCTAAATGTGACTAGTCAGGTTTTTTTATTTGTGTATGTTTATACAACATTATATATATATATATATATATATATATATATATATATATATATATATATATATATATATATATATATATATAAACTCTCTACTTAAATTGTGTGCTAATATGCGGTTAATTAAGGGTTACATAAGGGAGCAAGTTGGTTGGGACGGTAAGGCAATACAGAGGAAATTATCTAAGAACAAAAAATGCTTTAGACCCTAAACATCGATCGAAAAACTAGAGGAGATGTTGCAAGAAATGAGGGAAGTTGCGACTGAGAAGTTTTTGCTTGACATTGGCGCCGTTTAACGCAAAAGAAACAAAATTACGAATTAGGGGCCTACTTTGCTTATATGGTTTCTGAAATTTAGTGAACTCTTTGTAGCAGCGGTAATACAGAACACGTTGGATGGCAAAAAATGCTAGTAGCAGCATTTGCAGTTGCTAATCAATGTCGCCATTTAGAGGGCTTTTATCTCAGACGATTTTAAGCAATATTAGAATCAATTTAAACGGTGAGCTCTGGTGCATATTTTAAAGATATTTTATTATTATTTATTATACAACGTAGGCTACATCGATTCTGTTGATAATCACCCTCCCCTAAATGTATGTAAGCATGTATGTAGGTATGTATGCATATATGTATATATATGTATGTATATATGTATGTATGTATGTATGTATGCGTGTATGTATGTATGTATGCATGTCTGTATGTGGGCTATGTAGGCCTATGTATGTTATGTTATGTATGCATGTATGTATACATGTAGGCCTATGTAGGCCTATGTATATTAACAGCTGGATTGGAGAAGGGTAAAATTTAATTTAATTAAGCTTACGTTGATACACAATTTTTATCTGTCAGTTGCGATCGTGGCGTTTACACTGTAAATTCCAAACTCGAAATTAAGACGTTATAAATACTTGATCACGTTAGCAGTCAGCGTGAAACTTCCAATGCATGACTTCAATTTATCTTTCCATCGTACGATTTATTTATCTCCAAATAATTATATTATCATTCTAGAGCGATTATGCACTTTCAAAGTTCAGTTAATTGTATCATTTAGCAGAAAATAAATGTCAGCTGCCGAATTAATAGAAATGCGAAATGTAGACTTACGTCAATCACTTAAAATAATTAAAATTATTATGGTTGGCGCTGCAATAGGCTACACAGTTTTTAAAATTTATTTTTCACTTCAATTTAGACGCGTTTGTCATAGAATCACAGCGCTGCTCTAGCAAAGAAATTTCAGTAGAGAAACTTGGGCGATCGAAGAATTTCCAATTCGTTCTCGTTAAAAGATCGGCTTTCCACTGAAACGGAGCGTCAGCTGGATGAGAAACTGCGCCGCGGAATCACGTTCACCAGGACTTCTGGAGCAGGGCGTTTTCCAGTTCGGTGACGAGAGCCAGGGCGCAGTCGCGTCTCGTCTCGCCCCCGCCGCTCTGGCAGATGGCCTCCGACGTCGTGCTGAAGGCGCCACAGAAGCTGCAGACGGCAGAAATGACGTCATCGTCCGTGAAGGTCGAACTCCGCTTCAGGTTCTTCTGCCTATCGCGACTGAAAGAAAGACATTACAGGTGGTTCTCACACCGGATGACTTAATTATAGCCTTCTAAGGGGCTGTCCATTAATTACGTCAACAATTTAGGGAGGAGGGGTTTGAAAAAGCTTGACAGTTGTTGACAGGGGAGGGGGCCGGGTCAAGAGAAGTCGACGTCAACAATTTAACTTTTTTAAATAATCAAAAAATAGCAAATTTTATGGAACACTACTTATTACAATGGAAAAAGCATGGCAAAAAGGCCATCACCACCACATTTTGACATTCGATGAGCAAAAAGGGAAAAAAACGGTAATCACCACAAAAATAATAACCTTGTTATTGGGACTTGTCACTGATCTTGGGGGGGGGTTCAAAAGTTTTTGACGTAATTATGGGGGGGTTAAGTGAAAGTTGACAGTTGTTGGCAAGGGGAGGGGTCAAAAATTGCCCAAACATTGTTGACATAATTAATGGACTGCCCCATGCCACTTTAAATCACGCTATTATTATTATTATTATTATTATTATTATTATTATTATTATTATTATTATTATTATTATTATTATTATGCCTATTATTATGCCTGTTATTATTATTATTATTATTATTATTATTATTATTATTATTATTATTAGTATGCCTATTATTATGCCTGTTATTATTATTATTATTATTATTATTATTATTATTATTATCATCATTATTATTATTATGCCTATTATTATTATTATTATTATTATTATTATTATTATTATTAGTAGTAGTATTAGTAGCGGGCGAGTAGTAGTATTAGTATTATTAGTAGTATTAGTAGTAGTAGTAGTAGTTCGTTATTAGTAGTAGTAGTATGAACCTAGAAAGCACCGAACACGGCGGAAACTTAGTTCTCATCATCGTCATCATCATCATCACCTCCACCGCAGCAGTCACCATCGTCGTTATCATCATCGTCGTCGCCGATGCCGCAGCCGCCGCCGCCGCCGTCGTCATCATTATCATCACTACCGCCACCACTACCACCGCCATCGTCGCTATCATCATCGCCACCAACACCTTCATCATCATCATCATCAGCAGCAGCAGCAGTAGCAGCATCGTCGTCGTCGCTGTCGTTGTTGTCAGGGCCTGATTAAGGTCCGAGTGGGCCGGGGGGCTGAAAAAAGACCGTCGCCTATAATGATAATCTCTGACGAGCAAAAAAAGGTCATCGCCCTTTCAAATCGTGCTGACGAGCAAAAAATGGTTATCTCGAAAATCGGTGGGCCTATTTTCTTCATGGTGGGCCTGGGGGGCTGCAGCCTCCTCAGCCCCCGCCTTAATATGGCCCTGGTTGTTGTCGTCGTCATCATCGTTTGTTGCAGTCATCAACATCGTGACTGAAAAATCCTTCGTCGTAACCGAATATTTGTTGCGAATGAGTCAGCCACCGTGAGCCACGACTTATGAATGTCAGATCGTGGGACGAATTAATTATTTCTCCCAGAGCGAATCTTGTCTTTAAGAGCAGAAATTTGATTTTTCTTCGAGCAGTTTTGAAATCGCATTCAAACCCTGTCGACTAAATAGGCCTACTGTACAGACTGCGAAATTTCCTCACTTTTGGCTTTATGGTATCACGTATCATACACATTATAGGCTACTCAAGAACAGTAATTGACATTGAGACTTCACTTGAATTATTGGGAACTTGAAATCGGAAATTGAATCTCCCCTCCTAACAGGTCTGTATAAAACACTGATTCCTTCATTCTATCTATGACATCGAAAACACTCTTTCGAGGAATAAACAGGTGGATCTCATTTCGCCAAAAATCGTTCTGACCTCTCACCTCTGGCCTTTGAAACCTCACAGTTCGCAAAGCGTCCTGTTTTTTACAGACGTTTGCTAATCGGTCTGTCATGCGCTGCTTCTCAGTAAATGCAGGTGAAAAATAACAACTCGATATCTTCGAAATATTTTCATCTGCATAACTAGATGTGAAAGTATCGAGTGATGAAAAAATCTAATCTTACTTGCTTGCACGATTTCTTCTTTTATAGGCATGCAAGAATCTGTTAATATCTGCAATATCGTTACTGCGCAGGGATAATGTTCAAACACAGATGAATACACCGTGGTTCAATAAATCCCGCACCCTTTTTAATTGGCAACAGAACAGTGTTTATTCTAGCCACCTTGACATGGGGGGGGTGAAATGTTTGGAGAGGCAAGATTTGTCTCTCCTCGCTTTGGGGGATTTCCATCCCCCAAGCCAACATTTACAAATTGGGGGGATTTTAAAACTGGGGGAGGGAATTCCCACCCCAAAAAAACCAGGCCTAGAATAAACACTGATTGGCAATAACTTTGTCAAATTTTAGCCAATCTTGACGAGGAATATATTCTACTGCACGGTATAGGCTATTAGGCTTACTTACCCGGCTCGGAAGAAGTCTGGAGGAAGGGAGTTTGAATCGCCGACGAGAAGACTGAGGCCTACGAGAGCCAAGAGGTAGACGCATAACCGACACTTCATCTGCAAACAAATTCCCAGAGAGGGCTTCATGAAGTTTAACTGTGACGCGGTTTTTACATGTACACTTCCAGTGGCGTAGCCAGGGTGTTGGGGTTAAAATCCCTTGGGTTGTTCGCAGTGCAAAGAATGGAGAGTTTTGGAGGTTGATCCCCAGAGGCGTAGCAGCTATATGGACAACATGGCCAAATGCTAAGGGCCCCCGTCGCCTCTCGACCTGCAAAGGGTCCCCGACCCGTGTCACACGACCCTCTGAAAGGGTCCAGTGTGCAAGACCGCATCTGGAATTAACGTTTGATAGGAGATCGCTAAAGTAGCAGAAAGGGCACCTTGCCCGTTTTTCGCCAAGGGTCTACGAGCATATTGCTACGCCACTGATGAAAGTCCTTCCCAATATCTTGTGGAATGGCTAGTAGGGCGATCGAGAGAAGAGCCGCGTATTAAGATATCTGGTTCATTATACAACAGGTCTTATAGACATCAAAATCAAGTTTCATAATTAATTCGCTGTGTGAGAGAAGCCAATTGAAGGCCTGTTGAATAGAGGGTTTATAGAGCCCTGATATTGAAAAATCTAATCGATTTGAAGAAATTCTCCGATAAAATCCACATTTTCCTCTTGTTCCTTCATTACTGCTTTTACTTTTTCAAGAATAATCAATAATATCATTATCAATTTCGATCTACAGGGTTCGAAATAGAGCACTTCCAGCCATTTCATACTGCACAGTAAAGCCATTGACTGTACGAGAACGAGGGACATCAACTAAATGAAAGTCAGAGGCTTAGATGCTATATGGACAACCTGGCCAAATGGCAAGGGCCTCCGTCGCCCCCTCACCCGACCTGCTAAGGGCCCCCGACCCGAGTCACCCGACCCTCTAATAGGGTCTAGTGTGCAAGACCGCATCACTGCATCTGGACTTTACGTTTGATAAGAGATCGCTAAAGTAGCTGAAAGGGCACCCTGCCCGTTTTTCGCCAAGGGCCCCCAAGCATATTGCTACGCCACAGTTAATCCCCCCATTTATTGCGATCATTATATATAGTATAGCTTACGCGCTCATATACAGTAGGCCTACCTATATATTTTTCAATCAATTAAGCTTATTGATGCATAATAATAGCTGACGACCTTTTTTGTTTGTCATAATTTTCCGAAGTTGGGAATCATGCATGGAACCATAACCCGCCCTTCGGAAAATCCTGACTACGCCACTGTGCACTTCAGTCGGAAAAATTTGTGGCTAGTAATAACCGCATTCGTAACATATTGTCTATTTAGTTTAGCTCATCTAGACTATATCCAGGCTCCAGTAATCTACTCAATAAATTGAATGATTTTTTAATGCTTGGACTGTGCTATTCAGGGTTTTTGCGAAGTACTTTCATATAGGGAGAAAACCAGCAAAGTAGCGACTTTAACTTTTTCATGACATCGGCCGAACGAGATCAGACGCCCATCTTTCCTGACCGATTCCCTTGCTTACCGACATACTCTACGCTGCTCTCATACTCTAAATCTAGGTGTAGAGCTTTTAGTTATGCATCTCCATATGTTTGGAACTCCCTTCCCCTTGATATTCGGATGGCCTCTTCTCTAGATATTTTTAGGTGTCACCTTAAAACATATTTGTTTCCTCCTTAAGTCTTGGTATAGTCCTGACTGATTTTTGGTTTTTGACCTGGACTGAACCGACCCTCCTCAGCTACAGTCTGCTCTGCCGATGAGCACTGCGGTTTGTGGTCTGAGGCGTCCCCGATGAACACCTATGTGTTTGAAATGGACGATCAAATTAATTTGAATTTGAATTACTCTCATTTGGAGCAGAGTCGGCGGTTTTGAGGACGTTTGGAACAGAAAGAGGCAAAAAGTATTTGCCGAAAATCCAAAGGAGAAGTTATTCGGTCAACTAATCATGGCAATGGACATAGGCCTAAGTCGGACATATAGGCCTAATTGCTTATGCCGGATCATTCTGTGCGTTGATATTTCCATTTCGATTATTGCCATCGAAAAATCGAGCATTGCTATAGGATCAGTTGCATTCAGAAACTAGTTTCTCATCAGAGTGTTTAAGAATTCTAACCTTATAAAGTCGAAGTTTGATTGTTGAAGACGAAAACGGTCGACGAGCGTCGCTTCAACGTAGACGAATCGCAGACAAAGAGAAATGTCTTCAGTCGTCCAACAAAGCGACCGCCAGGTGGCTGACGAAGACAGAGCAAGCAACTGACGAAACGAAGGCGATCTATCGCCTATATATCGGTAGACAAGGATTCGCACCACAGCGAGATAAAGAGACGGAGACACAGAGAAACAGAGACAGAGAGAAAGACAGAGACAGAGACAGGGAGAGATAGAGACTGGGAGAGAAAGAAAGACAGAGAGAAACAGAGATGCATACACAGAGACATAGAGAGAAAGACAGAGAGATAGAGACAGGGAAATTGAGACAGTGAGAGACAGGGAGATAGCCAGGAAGAGAGGAAGAGAGGATAGAGAGTGAAGGAGAGAGAGAGAGAGAGAGACCGACAGACAGAGGGACAGATAGACAGAGATGAGAGAGACAGACAGACAGAGAGACAGACAGAGAGACGCGTAAAAAGGAATAGGGCGAGTGCAGTTGATGAAGCTGGTACGGAAGTTTGTGGAGAATCTTTTGCCTCCTGTTCGTCAAGACTGTCAAAGTTGAAGCAGTAGCAAAATATTCGACCGACCGTTCGCAGTCTGGACTTGCGGACCCTAATTAATGGCCCCGAATGACGTCGGTCGGGGCCGGCTCTCGGATACACCCGGACCAAAGAGCTTCTCGCGCCGACGGGGTCCCAAGTCCCAACTGTCACTGGCAGTGGACAGATGGCCAAAAAGCAGACGTCGACTGCTCCACAACACGGAAATCTAAAGGAACTTATCTGTCCCAATAATGACTGAGTGATCGAAAGAGAAGCTGTTGTTGATGCGTTATATGGATCATATGCGGATCATCGCCAGATAGCTATTAGTTCCTGGCGTTAGCTGCCCATTGACATTTCACATTTGACGGAATCTTCTTTGAATAAACAAACCTTTCCAACAGCGACGTTTCCACGGTGAGGGGGATGAGTGGGGATGCACCCCCCACCGGACTTCCGGACTTTTTTCCGCTTGTGAAACCCCTATTTTTGGGTAAAAGTCTAGTAAAGCTACAGGGTAAAAACTGCGGATGACCTTTTTGCTTGTCAACCTATTTTTCAGTAAAAGTGTAATAAAATTAGGAAAAATTCCCTTTTGTCGGCCTTTTCCGGCAAATTTTATTGATTTTATCGTTCTCTTTTCATCCCCCCACCGACTTCCTATTAAACCGTCACTGCTTTCCTAAACAGCAAAGTCAAACGCAAGGAGTCACGTGCAACATATGCTAAAAACAGTTTGGATATCTTTTCCGAAAATAGCCTAATTCGGCATGAGAGAGATTGATTCTTAGTAAGGCGACCATCCGTCCAGTTTTTTCAGGACAGTCCCGTCTTTCTGGTGTTAGTTAATAGTCCGGCATCGACGTAAACTTGGACGAAAAAGTGAAAGGCCCAACCCATATATACCTTATGCCAGCCCTATGGTAACCTCTCAAAAAGTATGGGACTATATGGTCTCGAGCCTAGCGAATAGAGAAGAGATAAGAGATAAGAGAGACGAAAGAAGAGAGAGAGAGAGAGAGAGAGAGAGAGAGAGAGAGAGAGAGAGAGAGAGAGAGAGAGAGAGAGAGAGAGAGAGAGAGAGAAAGAAGACTCAGAAGAGAGACAGATAGACAGACAGCAGACAGACATACAGACAGAGGGAAGGACAGAAAACGGGAGATGGATAGAGAGAACGAGTGCGAGAGGGAGAGAGAGAGAGAGAGAGAGAGAGAGAGAGAGAGAGAAGAGGTGGATTATCGGAGAGACAGATGAGACTTTCGTGGTAAGACGAAAAGTAGGCCTACAGTCGAGATGTCCGATTCGGAAGAGGAAAGAAGGCGGATCGAGGTATTTCGCCACAAAAGTTGTCGTCTGCGAGTGTTTACCTTTACTTCCGCCAAACGTCAATCATTCGAAACGCTCCACTCGTATGCGTCGTCCTATATCAATACTCATCTTCTTCTTCTCTAGACGTCAAAATAATCCGAATCTCTTTCATGTTCGTTTCCAGATATTAATCCTCGGAACCATCAAACGATTATTATTATTATAGGCTATAGCTACGCCGACGCCTTGATGGTGAATTCTATTTGTAGTCAGTTGGCTTGGTGTAAAATTGTGCAAATACAGTCTACAAGCAAACAAAATACATTTTTGTGATCAGAATTGAATGCAGATTGTTATGAGATATTGTCACATTTTCAAAAAACATTTTGATTTTTTTTCATTTTTCACCATTGTATATGTGGTAATTCCACACAAAATCAACATACTTTTGAATAAAATCGGACGTCACCGTCTCGGATTTTGATGAAAATTGGCACAATTGTTCATCCCCATGAGTAATGTTGAAAACCATAATATTAGAGTTTTGGGCCAACCCATGTCCAAACTATGGGTCATGAAAGTTTGGTCGACCCATCCAACTCGTGACAGTAAAACTTGGCTTGGTGTAAAATTGTGCAGATACAGTCTACAAGCAAACAAAATACATTTTTGTGATCAGCATTGAATGCAGATTGTTATGAGATATTGTCACATTTTCAAAAAACATTTTGAAATTTTTTCATTTTTCACCATTGTATATGCAGTAATTCCACACAAAATCAACATACTTTTGAATAAAATCGGACACAATGATGAAAATTTGATGAAAATTGGCACAATTGTTCATCCCCATGAGTAATGTTGAAAACCATAATATTAGAGTTTTGGGTCAACCCATGTCCAAACTATGGGTCATGAAAGTTTGATCGACCCGCTCCAACTCGTGACAGTAAAACTTGGCTTGGTGTAAAATTGTGCAGATACAGTCTACAAGCAAACAAAATACATTTTTGTGATCAGCATTGAATGCAGATTGTTATGAGATATTGTCACATTTTCAAAAAAAAAAATTGAAATTTTTTCATTTTTCACTATTTTATATGATACAAGTTCATAGAAAAATGCCACAAAACCAAGGAATATTGTTATAATTAACTTTAGTTTTTCAACTCCAGTTCTTCCTCTCCTCCTCCTCCTTTTTCCAGGCTGGGGACTGGCACAGCAGCAGACTTCTATGGAGGAGTTAAGAGGTTTTGGTTTTTATAACAGCTCTATTTTTTTTAAAGATTTTTGTAACACTTAAAGCTAAGCAAATACTAACACATACTGAACTAAGTTCACTAGTCGTGAAAAAAATATACATTAACAACGATAAGAACATTTATAAAAATTGAGTAACTACACTACAACTTACTGAGACTGACTCATGATCTCTCACATTTGCCATCACACCAGTGGCGGCTCTAGGATTTGGCAAGTGGGGGCCGTTGGGGGCAACTTCTAATCATGGGGGCCAACCATTTGTTGTTTAATGTTTGTAGCATTAAGTATAGGGTCCCAACTGGGGGCCAGGCTCTCAATAGGGGCACAGGCCCCAGGTGGAGCCACCACTGCATCACACTGGCACAAACTAGTACAAGGCAAAAAGCTTTTGACACATTTACACCTTGCACTGCAAGTCTTCTTACATGAACAGCAAATAAGTTCCTGACACATCTGAGATACCTGGGAGATTGACAATTTGACATCCACTGTGGCTGCCATTTTTCACCAAATTTACACCAACCCCATTCAGATGGATAAAGTATTTGGATCTGTGTTTCAAGACAGTGTGACCATCAGTGGTCTGTCTGATAGACTGCCTTTTTAACATGCTGAATAAATGCATTACACGTAAGAGGAATGTTTTCAAGTGTTTTTTAAAATACAATAAGCGGAGCAACAGACAATGCAGCAGTGGATTCAAAAGATGCAGCATCAACCAACCCCTCAAGAACCATCGTTATAAAATAAAGCAAACCAGAAGGCACTGAGTGCTTGTCATTCTGTAGGTTGCCATTAAACTTACATGTGTGTGATAATATTTCTCTCTAAGCAGTTTGGCTGTATGCATTAAATGTACAACATCAGCATTGCATTGAAGCACGCTGCCTCATGTCTTGCAATGCAGTGCCAACATTTTCAGAAAAGATAAGGAAGATGTCACGACCATGGGCAACTGCAGTTAAATTAGGCAGATTTTCCAACAACCACTCTTTAAGTCGTGCAGAGTGCGAAAGACAATCTGCTACTTTGTAATTAAACAGGCATGCACAGTGTACTTTGTTAAATTCACTGAGCTTGAACATGGACGGTGCTATTTCATTAGTTCTGATGTCTTCCATATATGATATAACCTCGGCCAATACCAATGACTCACAGTGACAATCAAATGGAGCCAACTCAACAATCAGTCGTTTGATTTTATTCCAGTCCAGCTTTATAATAAAGGCTCAACAAGCAAGCTGGATGGTACTTAACCTCCATAGCTATCATATCACCCTGAGACAATTTGCCTAACAGAATGCTATCTCCCAAAATAGTAGCACACTTATGAACCTTTGCATCCACAGCAAATGTGAGAACCTGGCGCAAATCAGAACCACCGGCAGAACAGAAAAAACATAGAATGCCAACACCAGCAGTGGTACTGGTAGTATTTTCTGCACTGCGTGTAAGATGTGGATTTGTAGCATTACTAACCGATGTACTATCTTCATCGTCATCTTCAGGATCATGTTCAAAGTGACCGACAAGTGGCTCTGAATAACCAGGAGATGAAATCAAACGACCTAGTCTTGTACCATGAAATAAGCGCTGCTTGCATTTGATGTGCCAAACTGCTTTACGTCTTACAAACGTTTCCTGTATACCATCACCTTCATTCCAAAAGGCAAAGAATGGTGTTATAGTTGATGGTAGCTGGCCAAGCCTTACAAAACCATCTATGGTAGTGGCTACAGTTTTATAACCAATTCCTACATTAGTTCGTTTCGATTCTGCAGGGCAACTGGTTTTCTCAGTATTAGTGTCTTTTAACAAAAACGCATTTCTCCCAGTCGAAAGATGCGTTGCCATGGCATTGAGTGGGCGTGGCCATTACCGGTAAAACAAAAGCGACAGAAAATGAAAATCATGCAATGCTAACGAATAACAAGCGACTCTATCAACTTAGTATTGGTTTTAAATTTTATTTACAAACATATTTTGTTTGTATGTTAAGTAAAATTTCTTTAAAATTAAAACTTTCTCACCACACGGGGAAAACAACATACGTACAAGAGACGGCAAGCCGCACAACGCGCTGATCAAAATAGCCCACAGCTAGACCAAATTGATGCAATTTTCACATCAAATTTACTCTTTTAATTTATAAATCGGACAATGTGACAATATCAGGATCTATTTACTTTTGTTAAAGCTTTCAAAAAATGCCGGATATTCCTTTGTAGACATAATTTGCACGATTTAGGAGTTTTTTGTTACGAAGCCTACTGACTATTGACGTCGACGTCCATTTTTTATTTCCTAATATGTTTCCTCTTCTGCTCAGCGGAGGGTGGGGTGGGGTGGTGGCGCTTTGGGGCTGTTCCTGGCATTGACCTGTTCAAGTGCAGCGTGTGTAGCCTGCTTCGAGTACCATCGATTGATACCTTTGAGTATAAGAAACTGTGCTGTAAGTGGGTGATTCTCAGATGTTATCAACAATGTTCGATTCGCCGGTTATCCTCCAGGGGCGTAGCCAGGAATTTGATTGGGGGGGTATAATGCGATTGTGGGAGGTAGGGCCTATAACTCTTCAAAAAAGTTGAAAATCTTAAAAACACATTAAAAATTTCAAGGTAGCCTGATTTTGAGGGGTATATATATATATATATATATATATATATATATATATATATATATATATATATACCGATATACCCCGTCGCTACGCCCCTGTTATCCTCTTCACTGGTGAGGGCGACCTGATGATTTGCGGTAGAAACTTTGGAAATTTGGCTGCCTGTCCCACCACCAATGAAAATCTGAAATTGTTGGCTTTGTCGTAGCTCCAGGCCCCCACTCAGTTGATTTTTTGTGATTATCATGTGAGGATATGGATTAAATCTAACAATAATTCCTTTCACACTTGAAACGACATTTGCGTGAGAAGTAGGCCTACTTTTGACGAATGAGTCCTACCCTACCCTGTGTTTTCGCTAGGTGGCGCCTCTGCCAGTGTTTAGTTTATTCTAGGCATTCTCAGGGGGGAGGATTTCCCATAAGTTTGAAATTTCCCCATTTCCCCAACATTTTTTGACATTTTGTTTCGACCCCACCGCCACCCCAATTTTAAACTTCCCAAAGTCTAGGTTGCTAGTAGACCCCTGCACGGGCCGGGCGGCCCGGAATATGCCCGGCCCGCGGCCGGGCCGGGCTCAAAAGATTGCCAAATAAAACGGGCCGGGCCGGGCCGGGCCGGATGAGTGACGGGCCGGGCCGGGCTGCCATAAGTCGGCCCGTCCTCTATTTAACCCATTAAGGAACCCCCGATCAAAGGAACTTGCCAATTGTTTCCGGTATAACGAATTAAAATGAATCCCTCTAAAGATGAATCACCCAGTTATCTTTCTACGTGTAATAAATACTCCCCACCTCTTTATTCTACGAAGAATATTAACACCCTCTGAAATGTAATAACTCCCCTATAGTGATATGCCGTAAAATGTATAAATGGAGTCATCAGATATGAAACTGTGCCAACGCACAAGAGATGGAATGACGTAATTTGGGGCAAGTAAGGTAGGGGAGTAGAAATTCTAATCCCGTAGAGTCTTCAAAGGCAGAGTCTGACCGATTATATTACCATTACGCAATACGCATTGTCCTTCTTGTCCAGATACGTATTGTAGTGACTAGCGTTGGGGCCTGTGTAGAGCCAGGATCGCTTGAATGTATTGTTTGAAATACTTTGATCTCCTTGCCTTCGCCTTCTCTTCGTCACTACGTGGAAATCTTTAGACAGACTATGTTTGCATTCTAATGCTTAAACTTTATCGATCAGCTTCAATTGTGTTGCATTATAAGTTGTTTTCAGTAGACACTACATTTTAGTAATAATAATAATAAATAATTAATAATTATGCACTTCTATAGCACCAGTTCTAATACCCAAGGTATCAATCGATGGTACTTCAAAATCAATCCGCAAAAGATCCAGGTCATTCCAGGTAAGACAGGCAGGTATTCCAGTAAGAAGACTGTTATTAAAACGTCAACTGAATCATGACTGATTTTTCAAAAGTTAGGTTGCAAATTGTAATCGCAAATGAGCAAGGCGGGCCGGGCCGGGCCGGGCCGGAAATTTGGCGGGCCGAAACGGGCCGGACCCTAAAAAAGCAATGAAACGGGCCGGGCCGGGCATTTTAAAAGAGTGACGGGCCGGGCCGGGCCGGGCTGCCATAAGTCGGCCCGTGCAGGGGTCTAGTTGCTAGAATATCCACTTGCGGTCGCTGCGCTTTGGAATATGAAAGAAGCGTTTAAATGGCTGCACTCAAGCTACAATACTTGAGGTGCACAAAATTTCATGCATTTTGACGCAGAGGGTGTACGAAATATTTACAATGAACCCTATTGGTACCGGTGTTGTTAGCCTACCACGTATGTTACAGTGGGCTGGCAAAAATTACGGACAATAGAACTAAAGATAACAATAGATAACAAAGCGACACAGCTGCGCCAAAAGTAAAGAAGTGCACACATTAGGGGGAATCCCCCCCAAGTTTAACCCCCCCCCCCCAATTTTTTTTTAGCTGTTGGCTGGGGGAATGGAAATCCCCCCAAACGTGTGGAAACTCAAACCTTGCACCCCCTCCAAACATTTCAAAATCCCCCCCCCCAATGTCAAGGGGGCTAGAATAAACACTGAGTGCACACATTGCATAATTACCGTATAGGCATCGATAGCATGCAATTACCGTCTATTTTTCAGAGCGCAGCGCCACAGATGCAGTTGTCTCATATATGCCACGTTGAAATTATCACCCGACAGGCCTTCATTTAGCAACGATAATAATTATTGTAACCGTCTATAGGTTAGCCATAATACTGACAGGCGAACAGAGGTTACGATGAGAGATTTTGAAGCAGTGCGGCGGTTATATAGACGGAGTCCAATCTTGTGCAGTGAATATTCGAGCCTGGGTCGAAGGGGATCGGAGACGAATGCAGAGAGAGAATAGGACGCGGTGTCGTTGAAATTTCCCGGATAATGATAGGGTTGTCGGGCAGTGTATCATTTCGCTAATTTCTCCTGCGATGAGGAACGAAAGCGAAATATCTGGTTTGGGACTTCACTTCCTTATACACGCCAATTAACCAGAGTGTTGCGAATCAGCAAGGCACGCCGCCTACTGATTGATTCCGGCCGATGGGAAAATCGTGTCGGTTCGCTGACGTCTCAGAAACTCCTCCCTGGCTCCGAAAAACCTTGTCATTGGTCACCGCTGTTCACACGGCCAAAGGACGTCGAAAGGGCGTAGAAGCATTATGCTTTGTTGCGATATTCGTTGACATCGAGGAGGTCAACGTTATCAAAGGCCTTCGACGGATCAACAACGCCGCGCAATACTGTTATTGTTTACTCGGCTCAGACGAATGCAAGCGACGCATTCGTCTCAGATCTACTCAGTTTACCAAATAGTTGCGGATTGATGACGAAAATTGCAACGACAATGATGACGATGTCGACGACGAATGCGTATTCAGAGGCAGGACACGAGCAGAAGATGAGACTTTATAGTTATTATACAGGAAACGATTTAACGGGTACATTTTAAAATTTCATGATGTCTTTTGAGAAAAGTGATAAGAATAGGCCTACGTATAGGCTGCCTGCATAAAAGTGTATTTTATTCTTATTTTGCTTTGGTATTATTTTGCGATGGTTGTCTCTGCAGTGTGCGAATAAAGTTGTTTATAATGGGATCCCTAAACGACAGATGGTAGGCTAAGTGGCTAACTATGCACTGTAAGTCTCTTAAAAATTCTACGTTCTCTTTATTTTTAGGTCATTGTGCAGACATATATAGTGCTTTGAAAGACACGACAACGCACCACGAAGCAGGGACAGGTGTGTCGTTGTTTAATGATTCTTCTTCTTCTATCAATTGTCAGCTGCCTTATCCACAGTCATCCTCACCGTTCTCCGTGTTAGACTTTCATCTGGTGACTAACAATAATTCTTCAATCTTGTCCTATGCTGACGACACACTAAATCAGTGCGCGATCACCAGGAAACCCTCGACGAAGTTCCCAGAACGATCGGATTTCTACAGTTTGGAGAAGAGTACAGATTACGCACAACCGGTCAGGAACGGATTGGGATCGGCTACTAATTCCCGGAGCGAATATTTTCCCGAGTTTTATCGGCGACACGAAAGCGTTTCGAACGTTCAGACATCGGCGAAGGATGATTTCTTGCAGAATTCCAGATTCCTTGCGTCGAAATCTGGCTTCTGCAGGCAACGCTGCAGTGACAACGGCGACCTAGACTCGTTATACAACGCGAATCGCTGTGACCAACAAAGCACTGAACTCGGATTTATTATTTTTGGCAAAAAGTACGCGGTCAACCAGGTAGAGCAGGTCGTGGACGGGATTTGTAGTCATAAGACGCCGTCTGCAAGGCAGTCGATAGGTAAGGACATTGAAGGTGCGTCGTATGGAAACACCGGAGCAAAACCTGAACTGGCTTTTAGATGGATGATGCAGAAAAAAGTACTAAAGTCACACGGTTAGCAGGCTTTGATAAATATCAAATTTAAATATCCTATTGCCATGGGCGTCCGGAGGGGGTGCAAGGGGTGCAATTGCACCCCCTTGAAAAATTGTGGAGTTATGAAAAAAGTAAAATTACTTGTTTCTTTCGTCACAAAACCTTGTTTTGCACCCCCTGGAAAATGTTTTCATTTCTTTCGCCACAAGACCCTGTTATGCACCCCCTGGAAACATTTCTGCAGACGCCCATGCCTATTGCGCTAGTCAAATTTTATTATGCAATAATAACCGGTTCAAAATTAAACTATGGCTTGATCGATACGAGACCGATTTATATTATAAGATCATTGCTTTAATTAAATTTTTAAAAAGCATAATTGAAATTAAATTCTTTTTGTCTTTACTTGTGATTAATCTGTTTGCATATCTGTAGTTTAGGGCCTATTAGTTAAGCACTTTGCTTTTCTGTTATTTAATATTGTGATTTTCGATTTGTTCTTGATTTGCAAGATGAAAGGAAATAAAATAAATAGGTCTAAAATTTTAAAAAATAGGCTTACGACAGGAGATAGAAAGAAAATAGTTAGGCCTACGACTAAAACAGTAGCCTAATTTATTATGAATTAGAATGTTCGTTGTAGGGCCTACCATAACTTAGGCCTACAGCATCAGAGAACTTTAAATAATTGTAGCGTTAAAATAAAAAGGTCGCCTCATATTAAATAAATGCTGACAAGCAAAAAGGCCGTCACTTACATACTTTCTTTTGCTTGTCAACATTTTTTAACAAGAGGCCCGGAATCAATATTTGTCTCCCGGCCCGTATTTTCTCTCGATGGCCCTGGTTACGCAATTTCATGGCTAGGTAGGCCTAAGGTATTTTTGCTCACGTATGATAACGCGTATGATAAAGAGTCATACGTTAAAATACGTGCGTCTGATACGAAAAATATATTACGTAGGCCTATGATCGAGCTTTGCTCGTCATCACGGGGAGTGACGATAATAATTATTTTGTAGAAACGACGAAACCGAAGAACCTGGATGGCGAATCGTCAGAAGTCGTCACACGCAGCAGTGGATCATCATCATCACCACCGTCGTCGTCGTCGTCATCGCCGGGCCGAACCAGCTTCTCGACCAAGCAGTTGACGGGACTGGAGAAGGAGTACCACTTCAGCGCCTACCTCACTCGGGCAAGCCGAATCGAGATCGCCGCCGGGCTGGGCCTCAGCGAAACGCAGGTGAAGACCTGGTTTCAGAACCGACGCATGAAGCAGAAGAAGCAGACCAGAGAACGCGAACTCGGTCTTCTCTCCGCTGCCTCCTCCTACTCCTCTTCCTCCCCCGCTGGAAGCAGGAGGGTCACGGAGCAGTCCGTCGGTCATTCCGTCAAGACCCCATGCCTTGTGACTCAACGGTCTACGACGGCAACTAACGACGATCATAGGGGCCGTCCATAAATAACGTCACGCGATTTTATATTATGTGACGTCACATTTCTGGAAACCCCCGCCCCCGTCGTCACACATCGTCACAAATGTTTGAACCCCCTAAGTGCATGACGTCATTTATGGATGACCCCATACGAATAGTCGTGAGCTTGGGCGCCCATACATTAGAACAAGGGGGGCACTTGCCCCTGGAAAATGCAAATCTATTTTTTGTAACTACATTTTGGCTTTATGCGCTGATTTTCAAAGCCAAAATTTGAAAGCCTTTCTTAAATATTAACCGTTACCGTTATTAACCATTGTGTTTTGACACCTGGAAAAGGCAAGACAAATCTAATTTTGACGACTAGGCCTACACTGTATTTGCTGGGGTTTTAAAGAACACACGGGGGTGGCCGGTGAGCTTTTTCGCTTGTCCGACTTTCGACCCCCAAAATCTGAATTTTGCCTCTTGGAAAAATTTATGTGCACGGGCGCCCATGGTCGTGAGATTTTTAATGGTGACGACGACGATGATGACGACAACAACAACAACAACAGCAGCCAAGATGTCGAAAACGAAACAAACAGAAGCGTCAACATCAAATAGAGAATTTTCGTCTGGAAGAAGAGTCCGACCACACTCCCCTTTTTTCTAAAAAAAATCGAATGCTCTTGGAGCAGGGCTATTTCTAGGATTATCAATTGGGGGTGTCGGTAAAATATGGGGGTCACCTGCCAAAGAGTTTGACAAGCAAAAAAGGTCATCCCAAGAAAAAGGTTGGGGTGTCCATCAAAGTGGGGAGGTGTTAGGGGAGTCTCGGGGTGTTGGGGTGTCGATCTCAAAGTGGGGGAGGGTGTTAGGGGTGTAAAAATATCCCTGTCTCGGAGGCAACGACTTGTGGCGACGTAGGCCAGCTATAGCCTATGTAGTTTTCTGTCGAAACAAACGAACAAAGCGCCTCTAACAGAACACGTTGGACGACGCATGGTTTTAATTATGGACACAGTGAATTAATCGCCTCCACAAACAGTCGATCTGTTTAATTCATGGCTTTATATCGATCCTCTCTCTCGCATCGAGCCACGCTCCGTCGACGAAGCGATTAAAAAGGGCGCTGGAAAACGACGCCCTGAATAGGCCTACACTCCCCTACAGTCTGTATCGTCGAGACAGCGGGTTGACACGCGCTTTAGAATATATATATATAGCCTAGGGCTATAGGTCTATAGGCCTACGTCCAGGTTGATCCGTGACGGAACTGACTCCGGGCATTAGGCCCCTATTGTCTGGCCGGACAAAGCGACTCCGCGGCTTTGACGCGACGTCGTCTGCTTAGAAACGAAGATGACACTCTGACCGTTGATTATAATCATTGCAAGCTTTTTCTGCTTGATGCGGCCTGATGGGGGTGGGGGTTGGGGTGGGGGTGGGTTAAAGTCTTGTCACAGATGATCCGATTGGCCTAAGGCTGATTCACGTGTATAGATTTAATTAAGCGATGATGATGACGACGACGACGATGATGATGATGATGATGATGATGATGACTCATCTTCGGTGTTTTAATTGAACGGACATTAATCACACTTTCGTTTGACGGAAACCTCAATCATCAGTTATTCAGTGGCGTAGCCAGGGTTTCGGATTAAAGGGGGCGGAGGTTCGGCGATAGAGGGGCGGGGGCTCCGACGCTACGACGTTGCCTGATGTGATGCTGTCACTGGGTAAATAGGTTACCAGTGGCGTAGCCAGGATTTCCGGAAGGGGAGGTTCGGTTTTGACTTTTGACCGTAACCAACTTTTGAAAAATCTTGACAAGCAAAAAATATCCAATTCCACAATATCCACATTTTCCTCTTGTTCCGTCTTCACTGCTTTTACCTTTGCAGAAATAATCAATAACATCGTTCTCAATATCGATCTACAGGGTTCGAACTAGAGCACACCATGCAGCCATTTCATACTACACACTATAACGCCATTGACTATAACGAGAACGAGATACATCAACTAAATGAAAGTCCTGCCGAATATCTTGTGGAATGGCTAGTAGAGCGATCGAGGGAAGAGCCGAGTATTAAGATAGGCCTATATTGTTCATTATACAACAGGTCTTTATAGAAATCAAAAACAAGTTTCATAATTAATTCGTTGTGTGAGAGAAGCCAATTGTGCAAATCCTGTAAATTCAAACAGTTTTTTTGGGTTTGGGATGGAGTAGGCCAGGTATAGTAGGTTCTGCAAATGGTTGGTTAGGCCTAGGCCTATAACTTTTCGCACCAGACTGGCGAGTGGCTAAGTCCATGAAAAATTTTCAGGCGACCCAAAAATTCATGTCAATATATCGCTCACTTATAATAATAATAATAATAATAATAATAATAATAATAATAATAATAATAATAATAATGTTGTAAATAAAACTTATTACAAATTAGTAAAAATTTTGGGTTGACTGAAAATGCAGGACATTTTTGGACGAAGTGCTAGGGGTGAAAATGCAGGTATGTAAAATGAGACGAAGAGGCCAGGGTGAAAATGCAGGCCAGGAAAAATGCGGACGAAGTGGCAGGGGTGAAAATGCAGGCCAGGAAAATGAACGACGAAGTGGCAAGGGGTGAAAATGCAAACCGGGAAAAGTGAAAATGCAGGCCCGGAAAACGGTGGACGAAGCCTGCAGGTCCAGAAAAATGGGTAACAAAGGGGCGAGTGGGAAAAACGCTAAGTATTCGCCCTATTACGGTTCGCACACCGTTTGAACGTTAGAAACGTAAAATCTGCTATGTAGATGTAACATATTTAGCATATCAGTCTTCATTATCACACAAACAAAAATTAACCTTTATTTTCCCAACGTTCCCAAATGGGAACATTGATTTGAAGGCAGTGTAGGCAAATTCTTTTGTTTAGAGCACATGTCAATTTCTGCATAAAATATCTCTGCTAATTTTTTGTACTTTTTGTACAAATTGCAATAAAATTCCGAAAAAATGACAAAATCATAGGTATATACATTTTAAAATAAAATCTAAATGTGAACATTTATTTTATAATATTTTATAATAATAATATTTTGATAATAATTAAATAATAAACAGCCATAATAACGTTGGGTCAATGTTAATAGGCTGACCGTTGTTGATATTTCACTAGCATTGGCCATTGGTGTTCCAATCCGGCAAATAAGGACTAATAATGTTCTGGTGAATTTCGTGAATATAATGACCTTTCTGTTGCACACAATTGTGTTGCTGGACAGTAGCTAAACTGCAGTTGAATCAGTTTTGGATAATGCTAGTATTCCAGACATTTGCATACTGCCTCTAAACGATGGGGCAGATTATGAAGTTGAAGCAGTAGATGAAGATATCTTAGGTCCAGATGAATCGTCATATGTTGGTGTGAGCTTCAAAAGATGAAGGGATCCAGGCCTCAGTAGGACCCTGTGAAGATGACAAGACCCGTGATTGTAAGCCTAGTAAACTGAATGGAGTTTGATGAATGAAAAAACTCATCTGTAATAGACAAAATCGTCTGCTTTCGGCATACCGACCCAAGATCAAATCAAAAAATAGTGGCGGAACTTGCTTGTCAATGCATTCAATATTGCAGTGGTTGCAGCATGATGTCGACATTTTATGTTCCCACTGCCTTTTCAAACATTTCTACTTCCCAGGGGCTTGCTTATTGTCAGACAAATGCAAGAAAGAAATTTTCACATCAAGTGTTTTGGGGTCTACACAAAAAATGATTAATTAATTAATTAATTAATTAATAAAATCACCTTAAGATGATATTTAATACAATATTTCCCACATACTATGCCTGATGACTGCTCAAAAATTTACATACTGTCAGCACAAATGTTAAAACTACTGCCTTTGGTATTTCCAGGATTTTCTATAGTCATAATGACCCAACGTTCCCATTTGGGAACATGGGTATTGTTCCGTGATCTTGAATAAATTTTTTCTGATTTCAACTTTTTGTGTTACTATACATCAGAAAGTGTCTAAATATAAGTTTTCTTGAGCGTGTGTCAATTTTAAAGGGGTCTGGGAAAATAAAGGTTAAACCAAGTCGCGCCAAGCAATTTCGGATACCTTGCTGGTAACTATACGCGTTTGGATTTTCTTGTGAGCTGGAGCCCATACTGAAGCGCTGCATTACCGAGGAGATAACAAGCTAATAGCGATGAAGAGCAGCGCATAGAAGAGCCGGAGGTTGCGGACGCTGTCATCGTTTCTGGGAGTCCACCACCACCGACTGAAGAACCACAACCGATCGCCGACGCATGTGAAATTTGCCTTTTGGCACCTCGTGTTGCCGTTGCGCTGGTGCCGTGCGGACACTCGAGATTTTGCGGTACGTGTGCTGATACTGTGGCGGCGATGTCGGGCCATTGCCCAATTTGTCGCTCCGATATTACTATGGTTATGCGTTTGTTTAAATTCAAAGATTAGTGATTAGTTACATCTTACTCAAATATTTCAATACTGTTTGTTATTTTGTTTATCACCACTTATTAGAATATGTTAGACCAGTTTTGCAAATTTGCTTTTATTTTTGTTTACGTCATATTTTAGGGTTAAAAATAAAAGGTGGCATTTTATTTTTGACGATAAATATGTTAGAAGTTAACGTTTGACATTTATTTCCTAGGCCTTTTTCTAGGCCTGCATTTTCACCCCTTGCCACTTCGTCCGTCTTTTTCTCGGCCTGCATTTTCACCCCTTGCCACTTCGTCGTTCATTTTCTAGGCCTGCATTTTCACCCCCTTGCCACTTCGTCGTTCATTTTCTAGGCCTGCATTTTATCCCCTGTCACTTCGTCCGTCAGCTCGAAATTCATTTTCCAGGCCTGCATTTTCAGCGTTCCAAAATTTTGTGTTGGTAATTAAAATTGATTGTCTTTTTAGCTGCAGTTAATGCCATGCATAATAATAATAATAATAATAATAATAATAATAATAATAATAATAATAATAATAATAATAATAATAATAATAATAATAATATATCTTCTACGGTATGCTCAGTGCATGGTTCTCAGCCCTCTTTGCCTCACGGACCACTTTGAAGTTCAAAATTCTTTCGGACCACCTGATAAACTGAGCCATCTTTTCAAAAAATCGATGTCCCTTTTCTTCTTGTCAGACTTTTCACGTTGAAATGCACAAAATACTGTGCAGTGGATGACCTCGTCTCAGGGATTTTTCCCTATGTCTAATTTTTATTTACGCTTGACTTCGACCACCCACTCTCGCGAACACTTGGTCCGGGGACCACGGGTTGAGAACCACTGCATTATTGCACTGTGTGAATACTTTGAATAATAAGGTATTAATAATAAGGTAATAATAATAATAATAATAATAATAATAATAATAATAATAATAATAATAATAATAATAATAATAATAATAAGAATAATAATAATAATAAAATAATAATAATAATAATAATAATAATAATAATAGGAATAACAAGAAGACGGAGGAAGAAGAAAGAAGAAGAGAGGAGGAGGAAGAGGAGGAGGAAAAGGAGGAAAAGAAGACGAATTACAATTTTAGCAACTATATTCTTTAAATCCTCAATGGCAACACTGCTTTACCCATAAGTCTGCGCGCTCAAGGCAAAGCATACAGGATTACAGGTGTAACTGAGGAATAGATTTAAACGGAACAAGTTTATTGTTTATTTTTATATGTCAGTTGAATACAATCAGTTGAATTTCCAATCAAGTCAGTTTAATAATCGAGGCATCGACCTTTGCGCTGTGATGATTTAGCTTCGGTCTTTGGCGTCGAAGTGTTCGGTCTCATCTTCTTTGATCTCTCTGCACTCTGCACCTGTCCTTATATACATCCATACAGGTGAATGCTTTGTTTGAATTTTAGAAAGAACCAAATAAATCATGAATTTCTTGAGTATATCTAAGAATAACGGCCTTCAGTATCCAAATTAGCATAGAAGTAGAGGAGACAACATTTCTGTCATTGAGTTCTGATTAGCAGATGGGTCACTGACTCACTCATTGTGTAAAATGATGCCATTGCCAGGAACAAGGCAGGCTGGGACAAAATCATACCCCACACCACTGTTAATTTGAACAGTGGTTCAAAAACACCAATAATCTTTGATTTAACATGTTGAGTTGTTGACCACCCTGGTGTACGTCATGAAATGTGCATCCCATTTGAGGCCCTGGTACCGACCACAATGTGTAGGGACTTGATTGATTGATTGGTTACCATAATTGTCTGATGTAAAAAGAGGACACACCGACTTTTTTCGGTAATTGTAATGTGGTCAAGTGTGAAAAACTGGTGCTCCAGGGCGAGTCGCAGTATACTATTGTGTTACAGATTGTCGGGCCCCTGGACATTTGCCCCCTGCATGGGACTGAGAAAAACCCCGGACAATAGCACTTTTTCTGGAAAGCCGCCCGGACATGGGCTCAAAAAGAGGTCTTGTCTGGGGAAACCCGGATGTATGGTAGCCATGAGTATGTGTCCCTTTGTTTATAGCGTCAAATGCTTGATTCAAATACAAGATAATTGACTGGGCAGTCACTGTGTTAGAGAGCATTTTTGGGATTCAGGTTCATAAATCACATACTATCTCTGAAATATATCTCAATAGTGACACTATGATTATGGAATGGCTAATTCTATTAAGCTTTTGCAGGTGCTGATTGAACTGTACTACCAAAAGAGACGGGAAATTTGCTTATAGGTGAAATGGCAGCTTATGGAACTTGAACTTGAATATGTTATTTAGAAAATTGCTTTTGACTTCTGTAGCTGGCTTTTATTTGCTTCTTCTTAAACTGCTTATTTGAAATGGCAGATTGGAACATCCAGAATTTCAGAGAGGACATATTCATCATGTCAACATCAGGATGTCGGAATTTGCTTTATCAGATGCTAGCCCTTCTGACTGCATTCAGTACAGTTTGGCAGCTTTCGCATGCATCGTACTACGATTCTGGTCTCCATCAGCGTACCAGGCGACAGAGCGCGCCGCGTGTATTCGTAGTTCCGCAGTCGCTTACTGGCGATCTGTTCAATGTGTCGTCATGGCCGCCGAATCTTCAGGAAGTTTACTCTTTTGCAGATCCAGCTCCTGACAGTCTTTCGATTTCACCAAACGGAATGGTGTCGCTAAAGACTGGAAGCTCATTGACTATTAACAATATCACGTTTAGTGTTAATGTTACCATCAATGGCACATGTGAGTGTATCGCTATACAAATGTCACATTACATTACATTACATTACATTGCATTTTCATATATGCATTGAGACATATAGTTATCAGTAGTCTGAGTGCTTTGGAATTAGCTCCTTTACCAGTCATTTATTTGTAGCGTAATGTAAAATGGATGCATATGTGAGTCATGGCTGGTAACGGGGTTAATTGATCTGGTATTAATTAACCCTTTAGCCGCAAAGAAATAATATTCTTGAATGCCAAGCATGTCAGTGGGAATGTGCTGGAAAATTTCAGCACCATGGCATCAACTTTTTTTACATGCTGCAAGATTTTTGCAGCGCAAAGCGGTTAAGAGGTTAATTAATAACTCTGCTGCTGTTTCAATGTTTCAATTTGTAGTAAGAGATTTGCTATTTGTTGATCTGATTTTTGACATTATAAAGTGCAGATGGGTTGTTTTTTTTCTGCCACCCGCTTCTCCTGTGCAACAGCATGGGTAATAATATTCAGGGCCGGATTAAGGTCCGAGTGGGCCAGGGGGCTGAGAAAAAAAAGGCCGTCGCCTATACTGAAAATCTCTGACAAGCAAAAAAATGGTTATCTCCCTTCCAAATTGTGCTGACAAGCAAAAAAAGGTTATCTCCCTCCTTCTGAATCGTGCTGACAAACAAAAAAAGGTTATCTCGAAAATCGGTGGGCCTATTTTCACGATGGGCTGGGGGGCTACAGCCCCTCAGCCCCTGCCTTAATATGGCCCTGGTAATATTACCCAGTTACAAAGGCTTTTCGTATCCAAGAGCTTCTGTTTAGTTTTGCTTCGTGTGTGTTGTTTCCTTTCAGCAAACAGAATTTTTCAAGTGGCCATGTACGTTGTTGATCGTGGATCTGACGCCAACATTTTCGCTAACTCTCCATCACCGATGTGGGCGACGTGTCCAGTTTGGATTCGTCCGGGAACAGTCATATACCAGGTCCAGGCTATCGACACACTGTATGGTGCTAAAGTTCAATATTGTTTGGAATCGGGTAAAGAATAACTCTTTTCTGCGATTTATTTAACAGCCATATGGTGTTTTATGCATTGTAAACGTCCTTCAAGAGTATTTCGTCTGTATCATTGGTATCCATGGATACATGGATACATGGAGCACTTTTGCTTTGTCTTTACTGATGTACGATCCGTTGGTGGAAGATGGTGGCAGATTTTGACCGCCATCATGTTTTCCGTTGCATTGTAGGTTGTTTCAAGCTTCTTGCTTACTTCTGTTGCACAACTTGTATTGTTTTCGGCTTTCTGATGTCTTTCCATGCATATGGTTTTAGGTTGCTGTCTTTTATATTTATCCCCATTGGTCTCAGTGTTCTAACCATACTTCAGGCTTTTTGGGGGAGGGGGAGGGGGAAATTGACTTGGCTGGTGAGGAAGAGACACAGTTCAATGCAAAAATTTGTGTCAGTGCTGGGATTTTGTGGGAATTTTTGTGGTTTCGGGGGAAAATCTTCCCCCAAATAGGCACTGATTGGTCTCAAAAATGGCTGTGTTAGATTTTTAGAATTGTTTTGCCTATATATTATCTGTGTTATGCTCCATCATCTATTCTGCCAGTATTTTGTCATCATTGTACTTGGGAGCATTTGCATGTTTAGGTTTTTCTTTCTGTGGTTTAATTAGTTTGAGGGCTTCACGTGTTTTACAGCTCGCATTAAAGTTCTGCGAGGCGTTCTTGCGGTGTTATTGCATTTTGTGTTTGATTTTTCTAGGCGGTGAAGGCAAATTTGACGTCGACCAGGATTCGGGTAACGTTTTTATCGTGGGACGATGGATGTTTGAGTTGAAGAAGATTTACTCTCTTGCAATTTCTGCTCAGATCATTGGTATGGTGCAATCTAGGACAACTCCATCTCAACTGCTCCAGGTTTATGTGGGTGCTTTAAATCCACAGTTTTCTGTTCCAGTTTACAACGTCAGCTTCTATGGAAATCAGTCTCTGTAAGTTCAACCAATGTCCGGGCCATTAATTTTTATTGTTGCAGACAATTTATTGTTGTTTGATTGTTGAATAGTATGACTCATTGATATGATTTAATATTACATATCTCTGAAAGGACTAGAGAGTATTAAATCTGAGCTAATAATATGTACTCTACAGAATTCCTAGAATTTCTTCATGTTGTGTTTGCAAGACAGAGCCCTAGGTTGCTGGTGGGCCATCTGTTGATTGGTTGTCTGGCTGGATACCCTGGATTTTGAATGATTTTGAATTGTTGTGCCATCGACTGATGCTTCTATGCATTGTAAAGTGGCACTATAGAAGTTTTGGATGGCACTATAGAAGTTTCGGATTAGATTAAATTACCGGTAGAGGTTGGACACCATCTTTGAATTTCTTGGCCTATCCTGGAATCCTTATCTGTAGTCAGTTTCAAGCTTTGCATTTGGTGCTGTTGATGTTTAACCCATTAACTGGGGACCCTGGATATATCCATCCATTTTGCATTGAGTTACAGTTAAATACCCAGTTACGGGGTTAATGTTCACAAGATAAAAACACATGGGAAGTCTGTAACATTTTGTGGTGAAAAGCTAACAAGGATCTTCAGGACTTTGTTGAAAAGATTTGCAGTTGAAAATTTGATTACCCTTTTCCCAAAAGTTGAACCTGCTGTCAGAGCTGTATTAGTTCTTAATGATTTTACTGAACCACAAATTAAAACTGTTGTATTACTGGTTATGTGATAAAACCACTAATGTTCATACTCACTAAAAATGCTTTATTCTGCATATTTCTTATATAGTTGATTATATTGAGAGTAAGGACATTCTATTTTGAATTATTTTTGTAGTGTCTTGAAAGTTCAAGCAGAATCTTTCCAAAATCTTACACTTACTTACTCGATGGACAGCAGCGATGCTGTTGCTAAAAATTTGTTTCGCTTGAATTCTATCACTGGAGATATAACTTTGCACAGTGTTCTTAACTACCGTACATCATTGCACCAGTACAATTTCAAATTGAGCGTCACGGAAGCGTATACTAATTTTTTCACAACTACTACGGTGTGTACTTGTAAACGTCATTTGTGCACATCTTAAAATTGGAGCTTTGATTCACTCTATCATGTATGTCGTAATGTTAGAATTAATATTGATACGATTTCAGGGCCGAATTAAGGTCCAAGTGGGCCTGGGACTGAGAAAAAAAGGCCGTTGCCTATACTGAAAATCTCTGACAAACAAAACAAGGTTATCTCCCTTCCAAATCGTGCTGACAAACAAAAAAAAAGGTTATCTCGAAAATCGGTGGACCTATTTTCATAATGGGCTGGGGGGCTACAGCCCCCTCAGCCCCCGCCTTAATTTGGTCCTGTACAACTTTCGTAAATATCAGTGATGGGAATATGAAGTTCTACATGTTGTTAGTTTAATGTCTCGTATTGCCAATTTATCGCTGAGGTTGACCCTTTAACTGGCTGCATATGTTCTTTTTCAAGTATTAACAGGGTTAACAAAACATGCACTTTCTTCTGGTGGGAAACCAGAATGATTGGAGTGATATGTTCCACAGGCCACTACTCCACGCCTGTGCAAATCTGCATAGTTATAATGTATGGCGGGATAACCTGCGGTTGCCCTACAACTGCTACCAACAGCGTGGATTGACCCACGGTTGACATTCAAAGGGTTAATTGTTATGAAGTGGGACCTAATAACTGATATATAAATCAAATTCTTTACCAAGAAGTTCAGATATTCTTATGCATTTGAAATGTTTGAATTATTCATTGTTCTTATATAATATAGTAGAATCTACTTAATGTCATTCCTGTTAATGTCACTACAGTATTTGTTATCTTCAGTCGCTACTAGAACTTTGCTTAATGTCACACAGTTTGTAATATCACTCAGTTTGAATTGTCTGCTTATTATAAGGCAGCCCATAGGCACATATGGTCTGTAAAGTCTTTTAGGGTCTGGTGTTGATCCCCATTTGTGTTGATCCCTATTTGTGGAATTAAAACACATCTTAACAAATAAGAGAATATCAATGGAAACAAGGATAAGGGTCTTGGAAACTTATGTATGGTCGGTATTGCTATACGGCGCAGAAACGTGGTCAATTTCCAAACAGATGAAGAAAAAATTAGAGGCAGTGGAAATGTGGTTTTTAAGGAGAATGATGAAGGTTTCTTGGACAGAGAAAACATCAAACGAGGAAATTTTGGAAAAGGCAAACTCAAGAAGGAAATTGTTAAAGACTACCGGTATAAAGAAAAGACGACTAGAATTCTTTGGACACATAATGAGAAAAAAGGCCTGGAAAACTTAGTCACAACAGGTAAAGTGATGGGGAAAAGAGCAAGAGGGGGACAAAGATTGACGTTCATCGAAAACTTGCTATGCGACGTGAAAGACAAAATATCAGAAGTAGAACTGCTACAAGCGACATATGACAGAGAGGAGTGGAAGTCCATGGTCGCCAACGTTGTAAAACAAGGCACCTAAAGAAGAAGAAGAAGTTGATCCCCAGTTTCCTGGCCAATAGGTGGCTAAGCCATACTGTACATCGGCGGATGTTGGCCATCCTTTTCCACTGACCCTATGGTTTCCTTTGCTATGTTGTTATTGCTACTCGTTTTATCTCTACCATCTGGTGAATGAAGGCCGAGTCAACCCCAGGACTTGTACTGGAGTCAATCTCGTAGCATCAGTGTCCTGCTCTAGCATATTGCCCATGGAGGTATTATCCTGGATCCTGAATTACGTCATTTTTTTTGCTGGGAATCTCCTAACAAAGCAGCCACAGTTTGAGTCTACCAAAATGGCCGCTTAACACATGATTTGGGTCTACTAAGATGGCCGCTAACCATGGAGGTACTATATTTAGCCTGTGATCTGTTTGCAGTTGACGCTAAAATTGACATAATGCCGCCTCCTGGGATAATACCTCCATGTTTTCTGCCATCCTGAATTTAGCCTTAAATGATTTTTGCTGTAGATCTCCTAACAAAGAAATCCCTATGGTGCTAGTTAACAGTTTTGCTGCATTAATTGCAAACTTTATGCTTTCAAATTTTATGATTAGTTTTGGGTAGATGTGAAACTTTGATCTGTTTTGCAGTTGACGCTTAACCTCCTTCCTTTCAACCAACCTCCGGTGTTTTTGGTTTCATATTTTGTTAAAACCGATGTGCTGGAGAACATTCCGGTTTCAAGTACAATCTTGTCAGGTAAATTATATTTGGAATTTGCTTAAGCACTTTTATGCTTTCGGATTTTATTATTAGTTCTGGGTGACATAGAAAGCCATTTAATATGGATTTATGATGAAACTATCTCTTCTAGATTTTACCACAAAGGCTTTTCAAAATGTGCTTTTGTAGTTCACAATATCAGTACTTTTATAAGACCCATTCTTGGGCTTGGCAAGTTATAGTAAAAATTTGTCGTCATTCATATTGGCATAAATTTTAACCTAACCCGAACCTCCCCTATAACCCTAATTATAACTCCCTAACAGTAATGCAGTTGGTGTTTTTCAGCTTTTTATGACCCAGACAAGACATTGATCACTGACTCCATTCCAGTTTTGAATTCAACACTAATGAACTGCATCAGTATTGCCTTTTCTGAATTGTGCATTCCACTCCAAGCCAAGTTTCCTCATAACTTTATTACATTAATAGGGTGCATGGTGGAGCAGTGGTTAGCGCACTGGTCTGCCAATCTTGAGGTTCGCGGTTCAACTCCTGGCTGAGGACAAAACTTTTTGGTCATTTCTTCTTATTGCATCTGTGATGACTTATTGCACTGCTCGGTTTTCTCAAATCATCTCTGGCTACCTTTGTTGTTGATTTTGCAGTTATGGCCTATGATTATGATCCTGGTGCGTATGGTCAATTGAATTACACGCTAACTGACGACAGTTTCACGGTGAAGGAGATTTCTAATTCTGAGGCTCAGATCATTGTTGCAAAGTATGTCTTGAGTTTGTTTGTCTATCATCAGGATTTTTAAGATTATTTTTTGGTTTCTCTATTTTGAAGTGTCCTTTTTAAAGTCATGGTTGTGTTTTGGTGCTATATAAATTGTCTTGTTTTTGTTCTTTTTCTTTTTGTTCTTGTTCTTATTATTATTACCGGTATTATTATTATTATTATTATTATTATCGATTTTATTTTTAGGTATGTGACGTTTGAGTGCTAGGAGTAAGTAAGTAAGTAAATTGTTTAAATAAAATTGACTTGCATTGAGAGACTGTCTCTCTTACTTATGTACAGACCACTTGACTATGACAAAACAGAAGGGCATAGATATGAATTCAGTGTCATTGCAACAGATGGTGGAAACCTGAGTTCATCAGCTACTGTTCAGGTATTACAGGGTTAATGTCTTAAACAATGCATGCATTAGGTGTTAGTTGGCAAATTTAGTCAAGACCTTAACCCCTTAGCAGCCAATGCAGACATATAATATATTAATTTAATAAAAGTTGTTAACTCTGATTAGTTCTTGTATGGCATCTATCCATCTATTCATACATGAATACTGGACATATTTATAATTTTTATATAAATTTGTGTTTCTGGTTTTGTGTTTTTTTGTGAAAGATCTTACATTATGAATTGCTCATGTTAAAACAAGAATTGTATTATTTCTAGATTTAAAAATTAATTGAATTTGTGATATAAACTGGTGATGGACTTTCTAGTATTATATAATTTCAGTGCAGATTCACCTGTCATTTAACTTTGTAATTTTGCATTGTTGTTAATTAAGAACCTAGGAATTATTTAAAATCTGGATCTTTTTTCTATATTCACAGGTTTGGATGAAAAACATTAACGATGAAGCGCCGCAGTTTGAGCCTGCCAGACAGAGTGTGACTGTAAAGGAAGGGGCACAGGCCGGGCTAGAACTCATGTACATCCAAGCATACGATCCTGATGGGGACAATATTTCATTTAATTACGACAATCCAAGTAATTTTATTTTTTTATTTGGCTTTTCCATTGGCTGTTTTTTAAATGCTGCTGTTCAAAGTGTTTATATAATAGAAGCACTCTCTATGTGTTCTCACAATGTGTAGATGATGTATAAATTAATCTTATCATGTGCATAGTATTTTTCAGCATATTTATATGTCAGAGTAACGCAGGGACGTTACATTTTAAAGATTTATATATAGCAGAAAATTTATATATAGCAGCGGTAAATATTTGAAAAGCTGTAAACACATGATTGCATTATGGATGTTAACGAGAGATGTTACACAGGAGTTTTTAAATTTTACTTCTCATTTTTTCATTGAGAATTGCATTAATTGATTGATTTTTTGCCTTTCGTTTCGAAATGCCAGTTTCAAGATTCAGTGTTGATTCGAAAACTGGACTTTTGACGCTCAACGAAGCCATTCAGCCCGGCACCTCGACCACAACTCCGAGTTTCAACCTCACTATCCGGGTAACGGATGACGGATCATGCTGCCCCGGACAAGGCCAAGGCACGATTCACTCTACAGTTGGCTACATTGAAGTTGTAATTTTTCGTGTGAACACCCAACCGGTCTTTACCCAGTGTCGAAGTTACAAGGCGTCTATCGATGAGAATGTCGCTGCTAATTCCTCTGTATTAATGGTAATGTATTTTTATCATTTTCAGGGTTATTAAAAGATTGCATTATTACTTTAACTCTTGTGTATTCTTTATGTTGGTATTTTCATATCTGAGATGTAAATATTTGCATATTATGTAGGCGCCTTTTAATTGTTGATCTTTAATAGAATCTGTCTCACTGAATGGATTCCTGTAATTGATATAATCAATGCTGGATTACCCATTAGGCAGAGTAGGCAACTGCCGATGGGCCCCGCGACTTTTAGGGGCCCCTCAAGACAGTGACGAAAGAAATTTTTTACTTATTCATAAGAATAGTGCTATGCGAAAGGCACGTGATGACGCTGGCGTCATACAATAATGCTTACACTTCAATGGCGTTCTTAGTAGTCATTAGGGGCCTGGCCCCAGGGGCCCCAAAAGTTTGACTGCCTATGGGCCTCCAAGGTGCTTAAACCGGCACTGGATATAATTTAAGATTATGGCAGATGTCAAGTTTCGGACTGATTTAGTCTTGAAATAGGTTTAATGTATGATATTTCTCCAGTAAAATGTTGAAAAACAGGTTGAAACTAATAGACAGATTACTTTTCAAGTTAAAAATACTGATGTGCATGTATGTTAGATCAGAAGACAATTGGTCTGGACTTTCTGCCATGTATTTGACCTGGTAAAAGTGCTACTTTCTGTGTCGTGCTGAAAGTTTATGATTTCTATGTCCTACTGAAAGTGCTGAAAAAAATTTGACTATTGGTCACAGTGTCTCATCTTTATAAGTCTTTACAGCCAGAACTGTGTTTGTATTATTTTTTGGCTAGTTGACCGCTACCGATAGGGACGTTGGCGATAATGGCCGTGTTTCTTTCTCGTCGTTCAGCAGCGAAAATCAGAATTACTTTGGTGTTCGTACTTCAGTGGGAGACCCAAAGACGGCCGAGCTGTACAGTGGAATGGTGTTCGACCGCGAAAACCCGCCGAAGGATTCACTGAAAATCAACGAAACCATAAATATTCCCGTAACTGTCAAAGTCCAGGACGACGGCAGTCCTCCACTGTCCACCAACTGTATCCTGCTTGTGACGATTAACGATGTCAACGATAATAGTCCTGTGTTTGACTACACAGACTATCGTATCACCGTGTTGAGTAATCTTCAGCAGAATGCGAGAGTGATCAGGGTCTTTGCCACCGACATGGATGCCGGAGAGAATGCAAAAATTTTGTATAGTTTCAACGACAATGCAGCAGGCGATTGCAGGTCAAATTTTGCGATCGATCCTGATTCGGGATGGATTTCTAAAACTAGCTCCGGCGTTCTGACATCTGCTGTAAGTGTTGACAGATTTGTCTTATTACTGTTGAACATTGCTTAATTTGTAATGGTATTCAGAAAATGACTTTAGAGACTTTGTCAAACTGGTAACATGGATCAATTACGGCATGAATTTGAGCCCTCTGTGGTCTGTTATAGGCATAACGAGATGAAATGTGTTGACAGAGGCGTATCGATAATTATTGAAAGTGAAAGTTACCTTCTCTTAATTATTATATTATTAATTATTATATTAATTATTATATTTGTTGTCTACCATTAGTAGAGAATTACATGAGTAAAAGTTTGTTTTGATCGTTTAGATTTGGATTTGATAGTAATCGAGTATTTTGGTACAATATTTAGATTTGATATGTGATTTTGTTGGGTTGTTTTGCTTAATTGCAGTGCCTATATTTAGTTAGTAAGTTTGATCTTTTTATTTTTCTATTCTCTTTTTATGCAGGTAGCTAGGGCAATCATGAAAAATAGGCATCGAATGTTATTCAAATCTGCATTTAATCATTTGAAAAATTCATGCACATGTCCACCATGTGAAGCTGATTTGATCTCCTCTTGAACACCGAGAAATTGAAATAATTTTAATTCTGTGTATTTTATTCCAGACTTCGGGCATAGTGTGCAACGTTGTTGCCGCTGACAAAGGTTCGCCAAGTCGCAGTACCCCCACCTCGGTCATAATCAATATCACGAGCAGTTCGAATAACGTTTTCCCGTCGTGGCAGAACTATCCCGGTACCAGCCTTCCGATCGACGACTATGAAGGTCTCTACATGTTGGAAA
Source organism: Metaphire vulgaris (assembly GCA_018105865.1). Taxonomy (NCBI): domain Eukaryota; kingdom Metazoa; phylum Annelida; class Clitellata; order Crassiclitellata; family Megascolecidae; genus Metaphire; species Metaphire vulgaris. The sequence continues at coordinate 6,261,393 of CM030856.1, forward strand.
ATGACACAATGTCTTCACGCGTGAATCTCGTTGCAAGGGGCCCTAGTGGGCTTGGAATTAGTTATTTCTTGCAGGGTGACCCTCAGCTGTCAAATGTAGACGGCACTTTTAGCTACTCGATATTGAACGACAGTTCTCTTTCGATATTCAAGGCAAGACCTGTGGATGCCTCGCAGAGATGGATATACTACTTGCGATGCAGGGCATTTGTAAGTAATCGCATATTTTTTACAATGCCTTGAAAACACACGATATTATGGATGTATGCATTTGATTCTTCTAATATCCGAGGTATTGGGTTGAGCTCTTTTTTTGCAATGCCTTAAAACACATGATATTATGGATGTACAGTATGCATTTGATTCTTCTAATATCTGAGGTTTTGGATTGAGCTCTGCCTTGCCAGTTGTAACTACCAGGTAGTGCAGTTATCATCATCTGACTCCATAGTCCATGGCCCTTTCTTTTCTAAGACCATGTGAATCACAGTTTCGGTGTTAAGTCCAGTCTATTCTAGAATATCATCGATCCATCTTCTCTTTGGTCTTCCTCTTTCTTGCACACCATCCAATCTTCCCCATCATCATCAATGTATTTCTTAGTCTTCCATCTTTCATTCTGCAAATGTGTCCAAATATTGATATTTTTCTGTCTTTGATTTTGTCCATAACAGTCTTTGTTCATCTCTGGTTTTTGTGAATGGTATCATTTCTAATCATATCTTTATAACTTATTTTCATAATTTTCCTGTAACATTTTATTTCAAAGTGCTGTGATTTTATCTATTTCACAAAATGAACACAACAACAACTGTTTGTATAGTCACAGAAGAGCTGCCAAGTCTGAATTGATATGTGTTAACCTTGTAAAGAGCTTCTGTCTAGCTATTATATTGTATGGCATGGAAGCCACATGTCCAAACAAAAGTACTCTTAATGCTCTTAACAGATTGAAGCAAGTAGTCATGTGTAAACATTTTGAAATAGCTAAGGCAGGTAATGCTTATTTTAGAGATTTGACGGATTTGGAAGGTATACATGCTGGTGTAAGAAAGCGACGAGCGTTCTTTGTCAATAAATATGCGAAGAAGCCTCTGTACTTTGCTGATTGAAATTTGTATTGCTAGAATTTGTCTGAGGGCAGAAGCTGGCGGGATGGGCAGTGATAGTGGCAGGCAGCAATGGACTATACTGTGTAAAGTGTTTGTTTAGCTTATTAGTTTATTAGTTCAGTTGATTTGTGTTATTCCTTGTTTATTTAATCACATTATTATTATAATAATTATTTTATATATTAATATACTTTATTAGTTTATTAGTTCAGTTGATTTGTGCTATTCCTTGTCTGTGTGCTGTTTGGTGATGTGCTTGTCACGAATAAAGTTTCTTATATTGTTGCTATTAAAAATATTTGCTTGTATCTTATTATTCTCTCCTTGTTTTCAGACATCCAATAACCCTGTTGGAGTGGCAAGCATCGCAAGACTGTTGGTTAACATAAAGGATATCAACGATAAGACGCCCTATTTCATTGGAATGGATTCGAATGGCTTTTATCCAGCTTCGATATCAATACACACATTGCCTGGTGATTGGGTTGTTAACGTTACTGCAATAGATATGGACAGAGAATGGCCAAACAACAAGGTTCATAGTTTCTCTTCTTTGTTGCTGTTGTTGCTGTTGTTGCTGTTGCTGTTGTTTTAATATCTGAATAGTACTAAAAATTGGTTAAGGTCATTCCAGAGGTTCATCACCTGTAGGACAGTGGCGACTCCAGGATTTGGCAAGAGGGGGGGCGTTGGGGTGGCAAATTCTAATCATAGTGGGCCAACCATTTGTTAGGTATGTAGTATTAAGTATAGGGTCCCAACAGGGGTGGCACTGGAGGGGCAGGCACTCAATAGGGGGCACGGGCCCCCCTGTGGAGCCGCCAAAAACCAAAGGATTAACACTGTTTTTGTAAGGCACTTGCTGAATGAGGTGGACTGCCAGTCTTTCCCAACATTGCCTTTCCTTTCACTGAGTAGTAATCTACTGACATTATCATTCGTAACGAAGTCGATCTAAATGAAATGTTTCTCCTGTGAGTGGCTGAGGTTCGAACCACAGACCACAGACATTGGCAGTTCATCTTACTTACTAAACTTGATTGATAAATGAACTTGATTGATAAATACTGAACCACCGTGCCACCATCTGCAGCAGCGGTTCCCAACTGGTGGCATACCGGTATGTATCCCTAGGGGTATGTGAAGAAAAACAAGAATTTTAAGAACGTTGTAAAGAAAAAAGATATAACGATATAAAGACAGGTGTCAAGAATGCAGTTTTTTTCTCACACGTTTATTTATGTTCAATTTTCCTAGATTTCTTACGATTTTGATGCTGATTGCAAGGACTGTTCTAGCTCCTCAGACTTTACAATAAACCCAGAAACTGGTGAAATTAAGGCTCAAACTACTAGTTTCAGGCCAAACACCGACTCCACATACACACTCGGGGTTGTGGCTTTGGATGGTGTACCTGGGATGGACAGAAACCGAGGTAACGCTATTCTTTAGCGGAAAACATTTCTAAGTCTCCTTATTTGATTGGTTTCAGTAATGAGGACGGGCAACCCATAACATACCATTGTGATTTAGCATGGTTCGTTTGAGAAGCCGAATGTTTAATGACGTTTGTATCAAAGTCAATGGCCTTTCTGAGCTCCTATTCAAAGGCCAGGCTCATGGGGCTGTGCTGATTTCCATTTCAAAGACCCTCAACCAGGCTTGCAATACCACGGATACAGGGCCAGTGTATCACGTAACGTGCCTCTTTGACTTGTGCGGCAATACCACCGCTACTTATTTTGTCACTGCCCTCTAGGGAGTGATGGTTGAGTTAACCTTAGGGCTCCTGCAGGTATAGAACCCACGCCCTTCAGATCTCAACACACCAGTGCTGTTACCGATCTGGCATCTTCCTGTCCAGTCGTGTATACTGTGCTTCAAGTTTTCTGAATGCTAAATATATTTAGATTTTACTGGTAATCGATAAAAACACGAGAAGCAGTAAATAATTCATTTTCACCGAAGCACACAGTGGCAGACTATCTTGTGATCATTGTTTGCTAAAAGGACGAGCCAAAGTTTCCATTCGTTTTCTCGGTTCAAGCAACATTTCTCCTAAATTTGACCATAACTTCACTGGCACGATACCGGAAGGGTCTGTTTTCAATACAACGATATTAAACGCAACCATTCCAGTTCCTCAGTACGGTACGTACGGTAATTTATTTCTATTTTGTTTCGTATCAGATGTTAAAACCTTTGTGCGTACTTCAATAATATCGCTGCATTGCACTGCAGTGATGTAAACATTTTGTAGCATTCTTTGAAATGCACTTTTGCTGTGCTGAAGGAGCCATTTCTGTGCAGACTTTTTTTGCTGTTGCCGCTATCTAAGAGGGTCAACTGAGTCTTGACTTAGAAGGAACTTTCTTTGGATTTTTGAAGGAATGAGGTGAGAAAAATGTTAGTGCAGCAATGACCAGAGAGGTTTGAAGGACAGTGGAAGGTTGGTTTGGTGAGTGGTTTTTGGAATGTGGTACAAAATAGCTGGTGAATGAGTTAAATGCAATGTCAGAGCGTGTGAGTGTCTTGTTTGAAAGCTCTGAACTTTAACCCCTGAACCACTGGAACTGATACATATAGTTACAAAGTGTCTGGTGGTTTAGGGGTTAACCTTTAGACATTTTATAAGAGATTGTGATTTTTGTCAAAACTCCTAAATATAAATGTGACCTGGTTTCTGATAGCGACCGTTTCTCCGAGATTAAAGGGCAACGATGGTATGGAATGCACTGGTCTGATGACATAGTATTGTAAAATTCGGCTTTCAGTGCACTTAAAGCATTCAATCACGCTGTGTGATCATTGTATGCTGCCTTGTTAACGTCTCGACTAATTTGTACGATTGCCGAAGCATGCCATGCCTTTGTAATTGAATTCTTCAAAAGATGCAATGCATATTCAATTACCTGCTTGCCATTTGCATGCATTATTTAAGTACTTTCTTATGTCTTAGATAAAGTGCGCAAAGTTACACTTCCTATGGTTCACTTCGATTGGTTTAACAAATACCCTTAGTGTTCATCACTCCTATTTTGCTATCAGCCTTATCTTGTTATTTGATATGCTGCACGTGTGATTATTGGAATTAGAAGAAGGCCTCTAAAAGATATTGCCATTAGTATGGTCTGATCAGGTTATTAATATTATACACTTGGAATGTGGAATGTTGAGACTGTCTTTGCTACCATGGCTTGTCAGTGATGTTACTGTTAGTTCTGTAGTAATTTTTTTGTGCTTTATGTAAGAGATTACCGGTAAATTGATTGAATTTGCTGAATTGCCACAAAATTATGCCAAAGTCTGTGAAATTAATTTGGTTTTTCTGAAATTATTTGGTTTGTTTTTGTGTTAATTTTTCATAATTTATCTGCCAAGATGACAATGTTTCTGGCTAATTATGAGTATATCATTGTTGAGAAATATGAATTTTTAAAGATATTAATGTTTTGAGGTTATTGCAGTAATGTATTGGGTAGCAATATATAGCTTGGCTAAATTTATATATATAACTTTATTCGCAAGCGCAGGCAACATTAGAACAAACACAACTCTTAACTTACAACTACACATTCCACTATTATACAGTTGACAAAATACAGCGGTTTCTTAGAGAACCGAAATGTAAAAGAGTGTTGACGATTCTTTACAGTATCATGTATTGAATGCAATCCAAGCATTTCGCGAATACGGTCAATCATTGTTTTATCATGTACATCAAAGATTTTGCATACAGCCTGCTGTATTAGACGATCCAAGTTATTTAAAGTGCTCTTGTTCGGGCAAGTGGCTTCAGTAGCATATAATATAATAAATAGGTAAACAATACGATTGGAGTAAGTCAACACATATCAACTCAGAGGAAGAGGATTTGCTCTTGCTGTACAATTTATGCAATCATTACAGAATTTGGGCCAAGTATGTGCAGTTTGATTGATTGTATTTGAATTATTTAATTTAGCTTAGCTTTTATGCTTGTCTCCATTGTTTTGATGCTTGATGACAGCATTATTAATTATGGTGATGGTAATATGTGAGGAATTTTTGACCAGGCAAGATTTTTTGTGATTCAGTCAGTGAACGAAAGAACTTTGTAATACCATTATGGCAATGGCATGGACATCATATGATATTTTTGAAGAGTCGACTTATGACAAAAACATTATTTACCTGATAAAGCTTGATATCTTGGGGGGGGTCATTCCAGAATTTATTGATTCCAATTACGGTAGATTGGGTATAAAATTGAAAATTGACTGGTTTTTAAACCAAAATCTGAAGATCAGTAATTAAACAGCAGAAAGAGAGCTTATGTTAATATGTTTATGCCTCATAACTGATATGAAGTCCCTAGTTGTATTGATGTTCTAAAAGGCAAAAGTATTTTTTACATGAAAGAAAATGGAGAATTCTGAATATTTTATTCTAGAAGTTTTACCACAGTATGGAATTACTACTGGGAACAGTGGACATCGATTTGCAGTTGATTTCAAGAGTGGAAGAGTCTATGTTGTGGGAGACATTGATTATCTTGTACAGAAGGTCAGTGGGTCAATGCTATTCCCTGGAATTCTGTAGACAATCTATCATCTGTATTGTTACAGATTATAGGATTCAACCACATTACTTATGAGTAAGTGTCCAATGGAAGTTTTTTTTTTGCTTCTGAAATTTCATTGGACTGCATTTATTGTGTTAATAAAATTAGTCATTATTTATTATTATTATTATTATTATTATTATTATTATTATTATACAATGTAGATATTTTTGTGGCAACTAATACAGTGACTGCGTGGACACATTACAAATTTTAGATTATAGTAGCACGTGCGAAATAGCCAAGTTTTAAGTCTCTTCTTGTTATTACTTCTTGTTCTCTTCTTATTTAAGCGACAGCTCAAAGATTTGATTTTGAGATTTATGTGAACCTTTCACAATTTAACAGCAGAAAAAAACAGAACAGAGATGATTTTGAAAGATGCTTGTTTCCAATTCAACCCAACCCATGCTGGCAATAGGGTTACTTGACCCAACCCAACCCCCGTAATGCATTACAATTTCTAAAACCATTACTTATTTTCTGACCCAACCCAATCCACCGTAACTATGGAAAAGTCTTACCCAACCCAATCTACCATAACTATGGAAAAGTCTGACTCAACCCAGTGCAACCCATGGGTTGACCCAACCCATAGACATCTCTAGGCCTGTGTGCATTAGAGTTTTGACAAAAGGCAATAGTTTTATATTGCTATTTTAGTATTTCTTAATGAAAATAAAAAGTGTAACTCAAATATTGTGTTATATTTCCATAGGATTACACTCTTGGATATCGCGTCTTTGACGGTACAAAGATAGACACGGCCGTCATAAGCTTGACCGTCAGCCGCTCAAATTTCTATCCGCCTGTTTTTAATCCAGCTGTGTACACAAGCAACGGTGCTTTCGTTGAAAAGGATTCTGGAGCAATTGGGAGCGTGATCGCTCGGGTGTGTTTTCAGTTCAAATGCTTAAACTGCAATATTTATGTGACATCGATTATGAGTAACGTCATTAGTTGTCAGATGGCTTACAAGACGTGAAAGAAGGAGAATCTCTTTGTCCGATGTTCAATAGAGCATGCCATATTTATTCTCATTGATACCTTTCTGATAAAATCCTATTTCAATTTATTGCTCTAAATACGCCTTTTTGTGATCAAAACTTCTGCTTTTTGATTCTTTTCGTCGTTGTGGCCCACCCTCAATTCAAGCAATCTCACATTGAATTGTGAGGATCTTTTTCACTCAAAGTGAATAAAATAATTAAAGGATAGATGAGTGAACTGTAGAACTTAACCAAGCACCTGGACTCGTATCTTACTACTGAATTCCTGAATATGTCTTTGTTGCTTATTTGTTATTTTGTCTCCACTAGAGTCATAAAATCTTGAACACTCTATGAATCGGTTTTTAAGTTGTATGCCTTTAACACATCCCATGTATACTACTAGAATGAGTACAATTAGCAGTACCCTTATCAAAATTTGATTAGGGTTTACACTTTTAAAATCCGAAATTATAGTTTTTCTCAAAATCATTCTGCTTGTCTGAAATGTGACTTACATTTTTAGAAGCTGAAAACTCCAACATTGGATTGTCGTAATCTTAGTAATAATATTAATTGCAGGCTGTTATCAGGTGCAGTTCATTCCCAGCAGGCCTGTCTTTACGTGCTAAAAATCGGGCACAGTGCCCGGGGCCCCGCGCATCTTAGGGGCCCCGCGCCGCACGCAAACGTTTTTGCTTGTCGACACCCAAAAACGTTTGGAGATGACCTTTTTTGCTTATCAACATCCAAAAACGTTTGAAGATGGCCTTTTTTGCTTGCCAACATTTGATATTCACATCTAGGGCCCCTCAGGCCGCCAGGTGCCCGGGGCCCCACACAGGTATAATGCAGGCCTGATTCCCGGTGTTTTTTATGGAGATGTCATGGTGTTGTTTTTTTGTGTTCAGGTAAATGCAACGGCTCGAGATGGCTCGACGATCACTTACTCGCTCGTGAATCCGTCGGATAGTTTTTCCGTGGATAGAAATACGGGTGCGGTGGCCATTAAAAGGAATATGAGTCGCGACGAACCCGATGGTTACGCCACCTGGCAGGTTAATGTCATGGCCACTGACAGTTCGTCCAATTCCAATGGTTACGCGGTGGTAAATCTCGTTCTAAAAGATATAAATGACCATCAGCCGGTGTTTGACACGTGCTGTCTGTGGGGAAATGTTCCGGAAAAGAGCACTGCAGGTGAAGTCTCTTTCTAGCTCGACAGTTGGGGTGCTTATTAATGTCATGATAGCAATAAAAGGATTTAACTGTTGAAGTTCTTATTTACATCTTGATAGTAATAAAAGGATTTAACTGTTGGGGTGCTTATTAACGTCATGATAGTAATAAAAGGATTTAACTGTCGAAGTTCTTATTAACATCATGATAGTAATAACAGGATTTAACTGTTGGGGTGCTTATTAACGTCATGATAGCAATAAAAGGATTTAACTGTCGGGGTGCTTATTAATATCATGATATTAATAAAAGGATTTAACTGTTGAGGTGCTTATTAACATCATGATAGTAATAAAAGGATTTCATTAGTAGTTCCATTGATGAAATGTGATGCTGAGCTGTACTGTGCATTCAAGCTGGAGGAAACTTAAATGCATATGCTATGCATTATTATAGAATTTGAGATTAAGCGGTTGTTTGACTGCAGGTTCTACCGTCTTCCAGCTTCATTCGTTCGATCCTGACAACGGACCAAACGGAACGGTGACATACAGCATACCACCGGATGCTCCACCCTCTCCATTTGACGTTTCTTCAGATGGAAAGGTTACGTTGAAAGGAAATCTGAATTACAATACGCAAAATAATTACACGCTTATGGTTACAGCAACAGACGGAGGAGGCTTGACAGGTCTGGATATTCTCCTATTGTGTTTGAGACTATATCCGCTAAACGTTTTGCTTCTTCTAGCACTTTCTGTGTTGGCAACACGTGTAGACATTTATTCTTGGTATTTCTGGGGTTCAGTGGCGGCTCCAGGATTAGGCAAGTGGGGGGTCGTTGGGGTGGCAACTTCTAATCATGGGGGCCAACCATTTATTGTTAGGTATGTAGTTTTAAGTATAGGGTCCCAACAGGGGGCCACTGGGGCCAGGTACTCAATAGGGGCGCACGGGCTTCCCCGCCCCTCTGTGGAGCCGCCACTGCTGGGGTTCAGAAGACGTGTGCTTATGTTGACTGTTTTCCTAGTGCATTATAAAGTGATGCTGGAGATGATTCAATTGGTTTGTTATGCAGCTAGTTATATTGTGTTATATTGTAATCTCTTAAAAAATTAATAATGGATTCTTTATTGTCAAATTGTTTTTGTTTTGTTAATATTGTTAAAATTCTTTATCTCTTAGGTTTGTCTTCAGTTGCATGTCACAAAATTTGCCTGCATTATTTATTGTTGAGTTTCATTACTTCTTGTCTATTTTTCTTGCTGCGACATATTAGACACTTTTGTGTCAATGAGCGGTTAGGCATCAATGCAATAATTTTTGTTGAATATTAACGTAAGTTTTTTGCATGACTTTATGACATCTGGAGGAGGTTATTATTCTGTGATCAAATGTCAAGGATCTATCAGATCAGAATATGGAGTCGGGAGTGTATATATGGTTGGCAAATTATTGAACCCGGGCATGTTTGACTGAGCTTCTGTGAAGGGTTCTGACCATGTGAAAACTTTGGGACCTGCTAATTTTTGATGACGAGATGTCTGTGATGCAGGGCATCGCTGACTAATGTTAATGGAATAATCCTGTGTTAACATGACGTTAACGTAGTGATATTAAAAAGATGTCAGATATCGTGCGAATTTTGACAATTATCTGCAATCGTACTGTTTTCAGCGACAAAAAGTATCAACGTATTTGTTGTCGACGCAAATGACAATCCGCCGATCTTTGCACCGCCAAAGCAGTACTCCGTCAGTATTCCGGAGGAGATGGCGATCGGAAGTTCCGTGCTTACGGTTCAAGCCACAGATGCCGATGTTGGTGCTGGCGCACAGTTGACGTACAGCGTTCTCTCTGGCCAAGATTCCGCGTTTTTCTATGCCGATTCGATCGTCGTTGCGGGTTCTGGTGTCGTAAAAATAAATCAGGTATTGTTGTGCTCTGTGAACTTTATATGCTTAAATTTAAGGCAATAAGGCAATAAGTTAACATTTTAGCTTCAAGCAGTGAAGGGAAGGGTTGTTGTGGCGGCAGAGGTCTTCTCTTCTGAGGTGCTGTTGGTTTGGTCTTAATGTGGACATAGGACAGGCTGAGACTTCATAGTATTCAATTCAGTGAAAATACTGTGATTATTTTATGTTGTTTTTTTGTCTCAATGGACTATAATATTATTTTATTCTGCTAATTTGGCTGTTAGATATGTCACATTTCATGTGACACCGAGCCCTGGTGTTCATACTTTAACGCAGCTGTCCATTTCATTTTGTTTGTTATAATAATAATGATAATAATGAATAATAATAATAATAATAATAATAATAATAATAATAATAAATAATGAACTGATTGTGGTGACATATCGTACGAATACTGCTAGGACACCTAGCAATTTAAAATACATTGGATCTCACAACGATCGATGTTCTGGATAACCACGAAGAAACAGCAGTTTTCAGGGCTTGTTAAAATGCTTCTAGTGTCTTTGTCATAGTTGATGATGGCAGGCTATTCCAAACTTTGGCAGCTGCCACAGGAAACACGTGGTCGCTAATGGTAATGTGGCATGTTATGTGTAGGTTAAGTGATAAATGAATTTTATAAATCGATCCTATGATCTGTCTGGGTGCATCGCTTTGGCTCCGTGTTTTCATGGCGGGCTTTCAATCTTTATTTTGTGTTTTTTAAATTGATTTCAGAGGATTGATTTTGATTTAACAAAGAAATCTTCGTACTCGTTTGCCGTGAACGCGAGAGACCCGGATCCAATGCACGTCGACCAGGCTTCCGTTGTGGTCACCGTTTACGACATAAACGACAACGCACCCGTCTTTTCTGAATCTTCGATGGCGATTAGTATTTCGGAGTCGTCTGCTGTTAACACTTTTGTGGCAAAGTTTTCTGCTACTGACATCGACTCTGGGAAGAACGCCCAGTTTAAGTATGTTGAATGGTTGAACAGATATAATAATTCATCAATTTTTTTTAAACCCTTTTCCTGTGTTGAATTTAATATTGTTGTAGACGAATTTTCACGAAAATGTTAGGACTGTTCAGTAATATTATGTATTGTATAGGCAATGACATACAGTCACTGTTGTGAATGTATTATTACATTTCTTGTTTTTTTTTCATAGTGATTCAGTACATGGTATCTAAATAGTACACTGATGATGCCGTGCTTGTCATGAATAAAGATAATTATTAATTATTATTACAGAAACATAAAACCTATGGAAAATTTGATAAAGAACTATAAATAGGTGCAGAATTTGTATGATTTTTCAACCATGTGTTTTCTTTGTGTTTAAATAACTCCACATTGAGCAAATTGTTTTTCCATGGAAAAGGATTCACATTGTATAATGTTAAGCTGTGCTAGCATTAGCATGGAATGCAATTTAGCATTCCGGGCATAAAGCATATCACAGTTTCATAATATCTTCTCTCCCGGGTAGAACTGATTAATATTAGCAGATCTGAGTCATTTTATCTTGAACTACAATGAATGAATTTGAATGAGAATTTTAATCTTAGACACCAATTTGCCAAATTTCACTGGATCACTACAATGCTATGGAGTTGTTTGATTGATTAATTGATTGACCATTTGATCAATCATGTGACTGATTGATGCTAAGGGGATTATATATATGCTGAAAAATTTCTGTAATTTTGTAATTCTTTAAGTTTTCTGAAAATTTATTTGTTTTTCAAATGTGAGAATTGTATTTTTCTGTGTACGTCTTTTGCAAACTTGGTTTTGATAGCATAATTTCAAACAGTAATTAGACAAATGTCATGATTGCTTTTGCTTGGCACATGTCTGTGGGTGGTAACAGCAATAGAGGTTTATTTGCTTATTGTTTCAGGTACTTTATTGATTATCATTATACGGACAAACTCTTTAACTTCCAAGTTGACCCAACAAGCGGTGAAGTGAGGATCAGAAACAAATTGGACTTTGAAGTCACTAATTACTTTGCAGTGAACATATTTGCCATTGATGAAGGTAATGTTCATTTTATTATTATTATTATTATTATTATTATTATTATTATTATTATTATTATTATCTTTGATAATTTTTATAGCGCTATACCCAAGGCGACGCCTAAGTCGAGATCACTTCACACCTAACAATCATACGATGTTCTAAACAAATGCGTTGTAAGGTTCATTGTAAACTGGGCGCTAGTGTTCGAGTTAGTAACGTAGTCAGGGAGACCATTTCAGAGGATTGGATTCCCCCGCCGTGGCTGATCTTTCACCAAGCTTAGGCGTCCTTGACGGAGGCGGGACAACCAATAGGACATTATTTAGTGCATATCTAGAAATCTGTGTCGTAGGGATGCCGCATGTGAACCAATCGGGAATTCTAGAAGCCCCAAACGTTACTGATAAAATGTAGGTCATATGATTAGGTGAAATTAGCATAATTTCACCATCATCGTCATCATCATCATCATCATCACCGCATACCAACTTAGACTTGAAGGTTGGCAGTCAAGAACCAGAGATGTAGCAAGTACACAATGCTTCAAGTACAAGTACAAGTACAAGTACCTGGCCTCCATTACAAGTACAAGTACTTGCATTCCAAAAACTCGAGTACAAGTACAATTACAAGTACCTGGCCTCCGAGTACAAGTACAAGTACCTGGCCTCCGAGTACAAGTACAAGTACCTGGCCTCCGAGTACAAGTACAAGTACCTGGCCCCCAAGTACAAGTACACGTACAAGTACTGAAGATTACTGTGGTAACTAATCCATAAGACTGCGAGTACAAGTATAAGTAGCGGCCTCAAGTACAAGACCAACCTCATAGCCAAATACAAATAGCATTATTTAGCTGTTTTGTCACGGTTATTCAATAAAATGGTGCTAAACAAAATGTCCGAGGACAAAATGTCACGAAAAAATGTCACGGACAAAATGTCATGGGACAAAATGTCAGCTGAAAAAAGTCAGTGGACAAAATGTCATCCTAACTCTAACCCTAACACTAACCCTAACCCTAATCCGTGACATTTTGTCCAACATTTTTTTCCGCTGACATTTTGTCCCCATGATATTTTGTACATGACATTTTGTCCGTGACATTTTGTCCGCCACGAATAAAAATTGACACTATTAGCATCTAAATATCATCACAGTGGCACTTAAAAAATTAGAAATGATAGTCTTGCGTCATCTTAGCCCTATGGGTCTCGCGATCAAGCTTGGCTAAATACGCGTTGAATTGGTGCACTAGAAGCAGGCACACTAAGGGCTCTAATGGCTGCATTATACAGCCTGTTGAACTCCTTTCTGTTAACTTCACTGTTCCAAAATACAATGGTATCATGGCTTCATCATCATCAGGTACTTGGCTATCTGTGAGGATGTGCTTGTCATCAAATGAACATCATTACTGGTATCCTTGAAGTACTTGTAACCAGAGATGTAGTACACAATGCATCAAGTCAAGTACAAGTACAAGTACAATGTACCTGGCCTCCGAGTCAAGTACAAGTACAAGTACTTGCATTCCAAAAACTCCGAGTACAAGTACAAGTACAAGTACTAAAAATTTGTACTCGAGTACAAGTACAAGTACCAAGTACTACATCTCTGTCAAGAACTGTCTCCATATCTGAATCAGTCCTTAGCGGATCGCTTCATTGTGCCATGGTTTTAAATTCCCGTCCACTTTTTGATGTCGTCTATAAAGATTCTTGGTCTTCCTTTGATATTAGGACATGCATACTTTCCCTTTAGAATGCTTTGTGCATGTTCAGGGCAGGGTCCTCTTGTAATTTTTCCAGCATATTGGGTTTTTCAGCATCATTTACCGTTCCCAACTGATTATATGATGTATTAAGTATATATGTGTTAAGTACACATGTATATATATGTTATATATATAATATATATATATAAGTATATATATATAAGTATATATAACACATATATAAGTATATATGTATTAAGTACACATGTTTATATACAGTATGTGTTATGTATATATGTGTTATATACGTGTTATGTATATATGTGTTAAGTTAATATATGTATATATATATATATATATATATATATATATATGTTAAGTACATATATATATATACACAAGTATATATGTGTTAAGTACTTATATACTACGTATATGCATGTTTTATTTAGGCGATATTCCACTTACTGGAACGGCAACGTTGACTGTTTATGTGCTGGACGCAAACGATAGGCCACCAATGTTGCAGCTAATCGCCGATGACTCGAGACCATTTGTGCCGGCAGACGCCATGCGGGATACCAGGATACTGCACTTAAAAGCAGCAGATCCAGACAACTCCACAAATCCAGCGATCTCGTTTTCCTACGACAGCTCTTGTCCTTACTGCAGTCATTTTAAAATCGTGAAAGGTACAATTTTTCAGACTGATGTAAATCACCTGGCAAGTCTAAGAGCACCATTACTTGGATTTTTGTATGCTATTATTATCCCTTCTCATTAGGTCTTTGTAGATTTTTAAATGCCATCGGAGTAAACTTCTGTTATGGTACTAGACTCCAGCCGCCACTCCCCCTCCCACACTTTTTGAGAGGCTAGGCTATGGAAGGGGAGAGTTATTGGGTTGGGTCCCCACACTTCATTGTCCTTGTTTATGCCTATGGTAAGGCCTACCTAGATTGATAACAGAAGCATTTTACAAGTAATGTTTATGATGGAAATTAAACACATTTATTTTCGTCAACAATTACTTTCAATGTTATTTGCAATAGGAACTTCAGTATATGATGACTGTTTGTCACTTACAATCAGAAATGTCCGGATGTCCAATTAATTAATAAATAATATCACCATTATAATTATTATCTCTTATTATTTCAACATAGTTATTGCTTTTGTGTAATTTGTGATTCATTAGATGTAAGTTGCTGTTCATATTAGATGCAAATCATTTAGAACAGGTCTATGCATGAAATGATATTTATGTTGAAAACCATTTATTTAGACTGTGTTTGAATCTGTTAACTTTTATCTTAAATCATTTTGGTATATATGCTCAGAATGAAAGAAAAATTACTTTTACTGAAGCAGCAAGATCTTTTGCCCATTTGTTAATTTAGTATATCAGATGATGATGCCCTTTAAGGTACTGTCCAACATATCATGATTACCGGGTATACAAAACATTTTGCTTTGCATATAATCTCTTTGTAACTAATCTTGCTTTCGGTACATCTTTAGCAGATGCCTAGTGTTACCTGCTATGATCTGCAGTGTATTGTTTCTTATGAAAACTCAAGCCTTGCATTGCATTTTTATATTGTGTAATGTGTACATTATGGGGAAATGAAAAGACTAGCTGAAGACCGAGACAAATGGAGACAAATCATGACTGCCAACCTTCGAATCGAAGATGGCACACCATGATGATGATGATGATGATGATGATGATGATGATGATGATGATGATGATGATGATGATGATGATGATGATGATGATGATGATGATGATGATGATGTAATGTAACAAAGTATTTATATCTAACCTCTTCTAGCCAAGCATCCAGATGATCACCCGCTTTGAATGGGAAATAAAAAGGTTTTCAGGTGTTTCAGGAAGGGTGTCGTGGAATATTTGGTTGCCAACTTGCATATGCTAGCACAGGGGTGGGCTAAATTGTTCTTTAAAGGGCTGCATGAAACCTAATACTACATTAGGCTGTCTGCATGTAATAAACGCCAAAATGTTAATAATTTCCAGTGAAAGATGAAAAATTGCAAGTACCATTACTTCTCAGAATCCATAGTTGCTATGCTGAGAGGTAGAGTACAGACTGGGCCAATCAGTGATAGAGTTGAGCCGGTGGAACTCAGTGAGATAAGATGGTCTATGCTTTTCGAACCGTACTGGAAGTAAGTAGCAGTGGAAGTTTTAGTCTGCAATTGTTTAATTACTTCCATACAGACTCAAGTGACCCAAATGCTGCTTGGATCGTGGCCGATCGAGACGGCTACAAACGTTCCGATCTTCCGTTTTCATCGTACAATCTTTCGATAACGCTGAGCGACGGAACTAATTCTGCCACGTATCCGATAAATCTGATCGTTGAGAGCAGGGATTATAATCCGTCATCGGATGGGGAAAAGACCGTCACCGTGTACAACTATGCCAGGAGCAGTGGTGCATTCGGCGTTTTGCCTCTCGGAAATGTATACGTGACGGATCTGGATGACTGGGATTTACAGTACAAGAAGTTTGTGCTCGTGTCGCAGAGTGGATCTTTTTTCCGGTTATTAGATTATAATATTAGTTTAATATTAATTAATACATTAATTTATCATTGCTTGACGTTTATTTATTTTCAGTATAGATTTTTCTTTCTCGACAGAAGTCTGCAAAAATATTATTCTGTTTTCTGCATAAGGTTGGGCTACAGTCATCTATTCTTTCACATGCATTCCTACCAAGTTTTATCAAGATTGGTCAAATTCTGACGAAGTTATAGCCAAAATAAAATGAGTTTGCGACTTATTGGACCACAGGGTGTAATATTGCTAATGCTTTTCTGAATTCAGGCTGAGGAATGGTGATCAGCTTGAAATGTATGGCAACACTACAGAGGGTCAGTATACGGCTGTTGTCGAAGTCACCGATGTCAACTATCCGAATGTTGTTGCAAAAGGGAAAGTCACTGTGAATGTCAAATTCATTAACGATACAGCGGTGCAGTCGGCCGGAACCATACGATTGTCTGGTAAGATTATGTATTTATGGAATTGAGGGGGGCTGTTGTAGTTGTATTTTGTCCCGGCTTGTTACGGGAAGTGTTGTGCATGCCCTTTACTAGTTGTGTAGTCCTGTTCAAAAGTTTTAGCCTCAAAATCTAGGGTATATGATGCAGAAAGTGAAATTCAGTATTTTTTATAGAATGATGCATGTCGTTAAAGTGAGTCTTTAAAGTGAATCTTTCACAATGAATTAATTTATTATCTAGATTAATTTTTCTCTTTCTAGTAAGCATGGTCAGATCATATATGTAGTATTGTAAAGCGCTCTTGTCTTTGGCCATTTTTGCCATTTTTGCCATGCTTTCTGCACTATAGAAATCATCCAGCTAATAATAATAATAATAATAATAATAATAATAATAATAATAATAATCTGATTCCAATTTGGCATCTTCTGTGATCTCATGATTAATTTACTGGTTCAGCTTTTAATTTATTTGGCTTATCTGTCTATAGTTACACTCTGAAACTTATGATTTTTGCAAAGATGGGAAGGTGATGGGACATTAGTAGTTTTGTAAGGGGTCAAGAAGTTGTAACTTTGCAGTCTGAAGAATAGTCTAAGTGTGACATTTTGAAGTGTTTTGATATTTCAAAATGCACAGTTCAGTAAACCTAAGTAGATTTGATCATTATCAGTATCAATATCAGTATCAATATCAGTATCAGTATGCTTAAGTTGCTGTTTGTAAGAGGGAAATGTCAGTATTGTGGTCATATGCTTTAACACTGTGCCTTGTGATAATTGCTTTTTGAAAGTGTTGTCACATCCGGTCTGCATGCTTCTTCTTCAGCAGTGTTGCCCAGCTTGCACACAACCAAGGTCTGCAGGTGAATATTAATTTTTCGTCTTCCTGTGTGTATTTGGTCAGGGATCGACGCTACAGATTTGCTGACAAAGGATGGCAGTGGCGTGTTGAAGCTACAGAAGCTGCAGCAGAAGATCGCCGAGCTCTTGAACACAAAACCGGAATATGTTGACGTATTTTCGTTTTCAAACGTACCTGGACTGAACAAAATGGTTGACGTTGTGTACTCGGCTCATGGTTCGCCATTTTACACCCCAGAGAAGATGAACGCTTTGGTTTGGGCTAACAGAAACAAGGTAAATGACAACTGGCATGACATTTTAAACTGAAATGTCTAATGTATGCCATTTTCTCTCTCCTCTTTTGAATTTCCTGTTTGTTTCCATATTGTTATTGTTATTGTTCATGACAATTTATATAGCGCTGTAACATAGCAAGGGCCAAAGTCAAGGGTGCTTTACAAGGAGCGTGGAAACGAGTTGTTGAATAAATACGTCTTTAGGACGCGAACTTATTGCGGTTTCAGATATGTGTGCATATTTGAGCATAAAGAAATTCTGGATGGCATTGCTGCCTTGTGACCTAAAGTTGTTTCGCTGTTAATTTTTTTTGCGATGTTTAGATTTATCAGGACATTCAGTTGAATGTGACCATGGCTCCAGTCGACATGTGTCAGGTGGAATTCCAGAATTGTTGGGATTCTGGTTGCACGACGTACATGAACATAGGCTCCAGTCCGGGCCTTGTCAATACAAATCAGACGTCGTTTGTTGGACTAAATACTTCGTTCGTCCAGAAGTGCATCTGTCCGTCCTCGTCGAACTTGCTCGCACCGGCTGTTCCAACGTGCGAAGCATATGCCTGTTACAATTCTGGAACTTGTGTTGTGAATGGAACAAACATCATGTAAGTTCATTTTATTTCTGTGGTTACACAGTTTACAACTTGTCTGACTGGGTGATTAAACAATTGAGCATTTTATTTTTCTGCTTTATAAGAGTAAGGATGGTCAAACTGTGTATCAATGAACTTTATTGTCAGTATCTTTATGAGTGTAAGTTTCATCCATCTATGCCATTGGTGTATTGTCAAATTGCAGTACCAGCCAATCTGCCTCCTGTCCATTTTATCCTCAGGGCTAATAAATAACTAAATATCCAATTGTTAGTGAGTGAATGTCAGATCTGTTGTATCTTTTGATCCACTTTCACTTCTGTGGATTTCATCCAATGTCAACCAGAAAGGCAGGATAAATATTGGGATTTGCAGAATCGTTTTAAGTGATTATCAGTGCAAAAATTTACCATTGCTTTACAAGGACCTTTTTTGGAGGATGAGAAATTACTCTCAACTCTGCATTATAAGTATAGGAGGCCTTTGCCAATGTGTAGATTTGCTGCTAGGCTGACTAGGGCATGATTTTGGGTGGCAGAATTCAAGGATTGAAAAATGTCTGTGGATAAAATTTCATGGACTAAATGTCACAGACAGACTGTCTTGGGGACAAAATGTCAGCGGACTAAATGTCACGGGTTAGGGTTACATTTTACCTGCTGACATTTTATCTGCTGACATTTTGTCCCCGTGACATTTTGTCTGCAGACATTTTGTCCTAGCACCGTATTTCAGAGTGGTTGTTTGACTGTTTTGACCCTCTGCCAACTGCAACTGCATTATTTGAGCGTGTGTGTGTTTTGCTGTGAGTATGATTTTTTTGTTTCAGTTGCATCTGTCCGGTTGGATTCGACGGCCCCCGTTGCCAGAAGACGAAGATAAGCTTTTCCGGTGGGCAGAGCTTCCTGTATTTGAAGCCTCTCGAAAGCTGCGAAACCAGTCGGCTTAGCTTGGATTTTCAGACGACCGCTTCCGATGGTCTGCTCCTGTTCAACGGTCCAATGACTGCCGCTGATTCCGCTTTTGTTGACTTCGTCGCCATTCAGATTAGAAATGGTCGACTAGAACTCAGGATAAATCTAGGCGATGGAAACCTGTTACTACCATCTACCAATGTCTTTCTACCCGTTAATGATGGTCGCTGGCATACAGTAGAAGTTTTTCACGAAGGACTGGTAAGACGTCTCTTCACTCGTATGAATGTATTTGGTAAGAAATTGATGCCCGTTATATAAAGGGATAAAAATAGTTTGTACGTCTGTATTATACCTAGAATTTGGGTGTTTAGTAGGTTTGTTTATTCTTTTACAAAATATTTCACGATGTAGAATTATTATTTAATGCTATCTTGTGTTTGCATCCATGTAAAGTCATAAAGTATAAAGTTGTCAAAAATATCTTGTGTTTGCAAGTGTAAATAAAGGATAAAGTAAAAATTTGGACAATTTTAGATCAGGGGGCACAAGTACATCCTGTTGTGCATATTATCATTCAAAACTCTTGCATTGTATATTATCCGAGCCACGATTACCCTTTGGATAAAATGATCGTATCTGGCTGATCCCCTGCCTTTTACCTATGGCTATTTTAAAATTAAATTAAGCATAAAAAAATTTTAACTACTGGGTACTGCTTTTAATTTTAAAAAGTAAAGTCCTTCCTGAACACCCAAGGCTAACCTAAAGGCTCATAGGGCGGCCCTGATCTCCATTACCAAGGCCCTCAGTCAGGCGAATGGTGCAAGCTACTTGATACGGGGCCAGTGTTCTCATGCAACACGCTGTTTACTCTACGGATTAATCCACTACTCATTTGCCATCGCCATCTGGTGAAAGAAGGCTGAGTCAACCTTAGGGCTTCTGCGGGAGTTGAACCCGCAACCTTCAAAGCTCCGTCGTCCAATGTTGTTACCACCACTCTGCTAACTTTCCGCCCCTGCTTTTAATAGTGCCATAAAAATTCTTGAAAATTCGCTTGCTTACTTGCTTATTTCAGGTGATCCGAATGGTCTTGGATTACTGCTCCAAGGCTCCGTATGATGAAACGCTTCAGAATTACACGATGAATCGTACCCAGTGTGAAGTCTCTGGTGCTGTGCCGCGCGAAAAATTTCTTCTCAACGTTGTCACACCGCTGCAACTTGGCGGCCGTTCCGATGCGAGCTTTAATAATGATTTGATCAAGACAAGTTTTTCCGGCTGCATAAGAAATCTGCAACACAATGGAGAGGTATCATCTGATATCCAGCGATTCAAATTGACTTTTTTCGAAATTCGGCTGCTCTCAGAGACTAGATTTTCTGTAACTGACAAAATTATGAATAGCTGAATATCAGCTGGGATATGTTTTTCTGTACCTGTAAATATCTTATGTTCACCTGTGATATCTATAAGTTGAAAAATTATTTTATCTGGGTATGTTCACCTGTGATATCTTATGTTAGTAAATTTTTCGAAGTAAATAGTAAAACGATATTTCTATAGTGCTGCCTGAAAGTTTGGCACAGTGCACCAGAATTTATTCACGAGCGCTCAATCTGGGTAAAATCCATAATCCATATAGTCCATGGTGGTCGGGTTGTAGATCCAGGTAGGATAGAACTTATGAGAGTTGTCATATTTTTATATAGCAAATATCAACAAGGATGTTTTGCTGTGGTGTTTTTCAAGCTCTACGACCTGGCGTATTCTCCGATACAAACATGGAGTGGCGTGTCTGAGTGCGATCGTGATCAGTGTTCTGCGTGTCCTGCTAACGCCAGTTGTGTTACTGACTTCAGCGGAAATCCTTTATGTCTCTGTCCGCCTGGATTTGGTGGAGATCAATGTGCCTCCTGTACGTGTCTTTTGTGATTACCCAGAATTATTATCTAACCTATGCTGCTTGCTGCTTCAGCCTGTTTAAACAACTGACTCGTCTAAAATTACTTAGAAAAGCAACCAATTTGCTTTAATTTTTTTATTGTTTCTTATATTGTTATTATTCTCAGATTGTACTTATTATTGAAGATATATTTTTTGCTGCTTTTTCCGAATGTTAAACTAGTTATTTGGAATCTTTTATTCTTTCCCCTCAGCTTATTTACCGCTGATCCTCATTTTACCGCTGCCTATAGCGAGTAAGGGCGAGTTGACCTTAGGGCTCCTGCTGTGAGTCTTGAGCCCGCAACCTTCTGCTCTATCGTTCAATGCCGTTACCACTCTGCCAACTATTCATCCATGTGTAAAGCATACATTGTTAATTTTAGCGGCTGTGGTGAAGAGCTTTGACCAAGATGGCTTTGCTAACTGGACTTTTTCATCAACCTTCAGCTCAAAGTTTAACCACACTTCAGCACTGGACGCATCTCTTCAGGTGATGTTCCGAACGCGCACGTACAACGGCATTATTCTGCTTGGCGAGAGCTTCTCCACTCTCGAGCGGAACATCTTGGAGGTACATTCTTTGTTTTTCTCAAATGGAGAAAGTAATTTCAGAGTTTCTTCAAGAAATTCTGTATACACTGCTCAGTGGCGGCTCTAGGATTTGGCAAGTGGGGGGCCGTTGGGGTGGCAACTTCTAATCATGGGGGCCAACCATTTGTTGTTTAATGTATGTAGCATTAAGTATAGGGTCCCAACTGGGGGCCACTGGGAGGCCAGGCATTCAATAGGGGGCACGGGCCCCCACTGGCCCCCCCGGTGGAGCCACCACTGAAGCTGCTACATTTCTTCTTAAGTGAAAGCTCTGATGATGCAAGACAAAATATAAACATTTTTATAAGAGTTTGCACCTATTTTTTGGTATCAAATTGATTATTTTTCTATTCCTGCATTTTCTGGCAAATGTTTTAGCATACAATGTCTTGATTATCTGCTGTAGGTTGTTAACGGCATCCTTCAGTTTCGCTATGACCTAGGCAACGGCGATTGGAACCTTTCACTTCCTTACGTCCGTGTGGACGACGGCGTCTGGCACACTGCGCGAGTCGCGCGCCATGGCAACCAGGTGATTCTGAGGCTGGACGGAGGTGACGACATCTATTTCAACAGCACGCTTCCTAGAGACGCCCGTCGTGTCTTGAGAATATCAAACTTGTATGGACTCGGAGAAGTGCGCATGAATCCGTGGTCACTGGCCGTCACCGTTAAGGGAAATCTTGTGCCAAGTAAGCGGTTGATTGTTATCATTTAGAGTTGCATGAGACCAATTTAAGTGATTTTTGATGTAGGTGTCACTTTGATAGATTTTGATTTGAAATTCCAACACTCTCTCTCTCTTTCTCTCTCTCTCTCTTGCTCTCTCTGTCTCTGTCTCTTGCCGCTCATTTTGTTGGTGCCGTTGAGGCTTGAATTCTCGATTTGCGAGGTTGTAGTGGTGGACTTTGATTTCTTGAGACTGTTAGTATTCGACGAAGCACCACATTGATTCTTGGTGAACAGTGCTGTGATGATGCACTATTAAAACTGTTGCCATATTGCATATGATTTTCCAGTCTTATGTGAAATTATAGCAAGGATGACACCATGAAATGGCAAGTCTGGGCCACCAACCGAATATACACTGTCGTGGCTCTTACTGCTTGCATCAAGGACTAGGTCACTAACTGTGTTTGACATGAAAAAGGGCCTCAAATTGTCTTGCCACCTCGGTTTTTGACCATCTGACCCCTCCTCTCAAGAGAGACAGACAAAGAGACAGACAGACAGACTGAGACTATAATTTTATGTTGCCTGTTTTCTCTCTGACTCTTCTTGTTGCTAATCTTGTGGTTTTGTCTAGAGGCAGATATTAATAACCCTCTATTTCTCTTTCTAAGATTAGACTGTTATGTAATATATTGATATTTCATTTGTTGGTATTTGAAAGGACTTTCTGAATTGATAAATAAATTAAGTTCGTTTGAGGATATTATATATATTTTTTGTCTTTTAGTAATATTTTAATTGTCCACTAGAACGTTCTGAATTGATAAATAAATGAAGTTTGTTTGAGGATCCAATTCCAATTCCAGAATGACCAATCAGAACGCTTTGAACGCTTTAACCAATCAGAACGCTCACACAGCCAACCAATCAGAACGCTCACACAGCCAAACAATCAGAACGCTCGAACGCAACCAATCAGAACGCTCACACAGCCAACCAATCAGAACGCTTAACAGACACATACAGATAACGATTTTAATATAATAGATGCTTGCATGTGCGTGATCTCCATCAATGGAATTTTCATAATTTGTTTTAGCCACGGTTTGTCTCCATTCACCCTGCTTTCCTTTGGTTTCAGCGGTGGAAGTATAAGAAGTAATGTTTTAAAAGTTTCCAACATTTGATTTTTGTTTAATAGGCTGTCTTCAAGATGTGAGGTTTATGGATCAAGCTCTTCCTTTAGAAGGCAGCAATGCAATAGCCAGTGTCACTCTGAGGAATGCAAAGAATGACTGCACTAGTACAGCCTGTGCTGGTGTTTCATGTGTTGAAGGCAAAATATGCTATGATCTTTGGCGCTCCTTTGAATGCAGGTTAATTAAATGTATAGTTATGAAAATGTTCATTTTAGTTTTTACAGTTTAAATGTGGCTGACAATTTTAGCTTTATCTATGTTGTGCTTTGTTTTATGCATATTTTAGTAGAATTTATGTGTCAATGTTTTAATAAATTTTTTTTATTGTGAACCTCTTGTTGTATGTGGCTTGCTAAAATATCAAAGTACCGTAGCTTATGGGTTTTGTATTGAAGTTTATTGTCATAATAATATAATATTGTCATAACTGAGACACTCCCTGATCGGTTCCGGAAACAGTTGAAGATGCATTTGCTTAACAGCTCGTTTTTGTTATAACGCTCTTGACTTTGCTTCGATAACCATGTTTACTGCGCTTAAGAAATTGTCTTGAAATAATAATAATAATAATAATAATAATAATAATAATAATAATAATAATATGGAACTTTGATTAATTATTATAGGCTATGTGCGGAAATGATTCTGCATCTCACTGTCAGTAAAATGTCATTTTAAAATGAAATATTTTGTTTTTTTTTTAAAAATAAGTTTTAGCAAGTGAATTTATTATGCTTGAATTTTAATCGGTTTACTTTAGTTTATTTCATTTATTTGCAGTATTTAAAGTGGTGCGTTATTTGTAGATGCGAAGACAATACAACAGTCTCGAACTCTTCTCAGGGACAGTGCTTTCCTCCAATCGGCTGTTTTGCCGGCCTCTGTGGGAATGGCGGCACTTGCGTTGTGATAAATGGATTGGCTGCCTGCATTTGCCCTCCCAATGGAGGGGAATGTTCTGCTACGAAAACACGCCTACTGAAGAACAGATCAGCAGTAACAGAATAAACATGGCTGCAGCCATTGCAATACCAGTTGTTCTGGGATGTATTATGCTGCGTAAGAAGCAATTTTCAAGATATACACGTATAAAATATGCATGGATGACATAAAGAACATGTTTTATCTATTTTTTTTAATGATATCAAGTTAGTGATTATCTAGCTATTTTAAAAGCATCTACTGGCAATTGTGTTCTTCTTATTCTTGATGAAGGTAGTTTGACAGTCCATTATTATGTCAAATTCAAAATGGTGACTATAGTAAGAATTCCGAAATTATCGTTGAACGACATCAATTGTGGTTTCTTGCATGTTGTCTCTTTCTGCAATTATTGCATTTGTAAGTCGCAATCAGTTTATAAATGGCGAGCAAAAGTGATGGCATAATAATCCTAAGTAAAAGGTTCGTTACAGTAGAGTTTAATTTGCAAATTTACCTGCTCTCTGGTTTCAAAAGCTGTATTAGATATTGGCAACCAGTGAAATTGGATGAAATGCAGTGAAAATTTTCATGACGTAGGATTTTCCTTGTCTCTCTTTACTGTAGATCGTGTGTTGAATTTGTTTTATTTGATTTTATAAAATTACATGAAACTCGTGAACTGTGAGTCATCTTCTTGTGGAACTTGGTCTTGTTTCAGTCTTGCTTATCCTGCTTATTGCTTGGTGCATCACCCGTAAACGGAAGCCAGATTATCTGTTGGAATATTCGGATGAGGATGCTTCTCGCGAAAATGTCATAGCCTACGATGAAGAAGGCGCTGGCAAGTACTTAGTCATTATTTGAACATGGTATTACATGACCGTATGTTGATATTTTGTGATTTAACCAATTATTATAAATAATAATTAAATTATATATATTTTTATAATAATACATTAAATTTCTATCGTCCTGTGCATCCATGACATATGAATACTTCTATTTAATTTTTCAATATATTAGAAAAAATTGTATCTATCTAAGGGGCCATCCACAAATGACGTAACACCTAGAATTCCATTAAGACTGAGTTGTAGCATATCCGACTGTCTGGATACAACATTAGAAATTTGACCACTTTAAATTACCACTTGAAATTTGTTGTTGCAATGGTTTTCACAAAGGCTAACTTAGCCTCCTACTGTAAATCACTTAAAATCACATTACAATTATAATGATTATTTATGATTATTCATTGATTATTATGATTATTCACCTACTAGCACAGTAATTGGACTGAATGATGATATGGGTTAGAGCAGTATTTATTACTGATTTTATCTAGATTGCCTAATTTTGCCCTATCTTGATGCTTCAGGAGAAGAAGATGCACAAGCCTACGACCTCATGCGCTTGCAGAAACCGCTCGATCTAGACCTTGACGGAATACAGAGACCGTATGGTCTCGGCACTGGGCTGAAGTCTGGTATGTCAATGGGTAGATTTCTGTGGGTCATGTCTAAACATGTCGTACCTTCATTCGTGAATTTCTATATGGGTCTTTTAATTTTCCGCTTGCCAATTTGTATAGGAGCAGCCTAAATGCTGCTTATTGTGAGATGCTTGAGTATAAACACTCTGCCTAGTGTTTTATCCTCCTTAGCATCAACCCAATATGTGATTCAGGCAAGGTATTAGTTTACTGTAACTATATTTGTGTTAAACAAAAGCGGTAAATGTTTGACGCTGGTGGTGAGGAAGGCATTCAGGGATGGGTAACGGAGCACCTTGCTAATGAAATATGCAAATTTTGTTTATATGGAGCCAATTATTATGGCACATTATTGCAAAATTCATTACAATTTGCTCTTTTTCCTTCACAGTTGATATTTTCTTCAATATAAGTTATTCAAATATTGGTACATCAAAATATTACAGTTTATCTGCTGTATTGCACCCAGGGATATTTTTACACCCCTAACACACCACCCCCCCAATTTGAGGTCGATACCCACCTAAATTTGGTAACGTGATAATGGTATGCATACATAATGCATACTAATTAGCTCCGGACACCCCTCCCCCATTTGAGGTCAACACCCACCCACCCCCAAATTCACAACCCTAGAAATATCCCTGATTGCACCTGCAATCTTCATTTATATGGCACAACATTTATATAGCGCATTTTTATCCAAAAATATAACTTATTACTCTTATGCCTTACAGACAGAAAATATGCCGATCATATAACAGTAAGTAAGATGCATTGCTGTTTTAATATTTCTAGCAGCCCCAGATCCTCTGTCTCGAGGACGACTTCCTGGAGATTATCCTAACATCGGAGAATTTATCAACGACAGACTGAACGATGCCGATGACGATGACAACGACCAGGACAGCAAGCACGGATACGACTATGAGGGAGGAAACAGCCAGGCCGGTAGTCTTAGTACTCTTGGTTCTAGCAGTAGCGGCGACTTGGATTTCGGATACCTCAACGACTGGGGCCCACGGTTCAAAAAACTGGCAGATCTCTATGGTGATGAGGATGACGAAGAAAACGAACCGCAGGGTGTCTCACACGTTTAACGACTTGCGCGAAGGAGTGTTTAGAGCCTCGAACATTGGTTGATCAAAGAAAAGCTGGATCTTGTTGACGTCGATTAATGCCATACGAACAATATTTTACATGGAAATGAGAAGATGTTTTTAAAATATTTTTTATCCCAGATCCTGTCTCAGGGCAGAGAACCTGATGGTGATTTTTTATCTTCCCATTGAATGTGTGTGACTTCGCTGGTAAAATATTCTAGTAACTTGTCTATTCCTGTATCATTTGTGTATTGTTGCAAGCATTGGTCACTGCATTATTTCCTACTGTGAATGAATTGCTCTGTTCCATTAACAGATATATTTTCAGCATTGAAGTCTTTATGTCTAAGAAATTGGAATTTGAGACAAACAATTTATTGGCTAAATTATTGTTGGTGAATCTGTCATTTGAGATGTGTCGCTCGTCATCTTGCGTTTGAGGTTACTTTTATGATTCCAGAACTTTTCCCATATCGTCGGCCCATGTAGTGTTTGATTAGATAGTGTTTATCTGTAGGTAAGTTAATAGATTATATAATTGGAACAATCTGATGATTTGAGGTGTGCTGTGTCTGTTCAGTGCCAGGAATGATGCCGTATATTTGAATATTAATTTGAGTGTCTTGAGGATTATGCAGGTTTAGTCTGATTTGCATTATTGTCACTCTCCAGTGATTACATTAAAGCTTGTACCGTTGTGGCGTTTGCATTCCGATGTGAAAAGAAGAAAGGCATTCTAGCAGCATTTCTCATGTTCTAGAAATAAGCAACCTCCTTTCTATATATTATTGCCTGTTATCCATTGTACATTACCACATTTTCAATTGCTAAGTGTTTTGCAATTTTTGCAGCTTTATGGTGAGTTGAATCAACTTTCATAGTGAATCTATTTTTATAGCTGAATGTGTTGAATATTTGTCGAAATACTCGAAATGTAATAACATCTGCTTTCGTTCTAGTTGTAGAATGTTCATAGATAGAATCTCAAAATTCCTTGTGTGCAAATACTCATATATGCATGAAGAAATGATCTTATGTTGAAGAAGTTTTACATTATTATGCATCGAATAATAAGCGTGAAATTTATTTTTTGCTCTCAATTTTTAGAACCTTTCTACCTTATGCATGTTCTGACTACTATACTGTAGAAATTTTTTCTTTTAATTTAATTTTAATGTTTGATGTAATTTAGATATTCTCGGCTAATTAGAAAGTTATGTGCTTTTTGCATTTTCATGCGATGCAGAGTCTTGGTGCATCCGTAAACCTTGCGTATCATTTGTTAAGTGCACCGATTTGCACCATTTTAGTTTTTGATGTGACTTGTGTTTCTGTATGTATAAGATTTATACATTTGAGTGAACTGCATTGTATAAGTTGAACAAGAAAAATGAAGTGCCTTGCATGTTCCTGTGAAATTGTCTGTCTTATCGTCGTCATTTCTGATATCGATATCCAATTAACGTGCTATTTTGAGCAGCGAATTTTTAGTGTACTGCCTATAATATACATAATCGTGTATATAGGTTTGTTGAAATTCATGTTAAAAATGTGTTTAAATCTTGATTATATTTTATCAATTTACTGCTTGTCTGTAGTAACTCCAAGGTAGATCTGCCTACATAATATACTTAATCTTGATTCTGTCATTTGCAGCATTGACAATATTAAATGATCCTTTGAGTATGCTGCTCTGTAATGTAATGTTAGAAAGTGTAGGGAATATTTGTGATTCCTGTTATTCCTCTCATAAAGAGTACATTAGTTGGAGACGCTCTGATAGGCTTACAATACTGTAGTGGTGCACCTAGAAATACAGCTAGACCATTAATGTTATACTTCACAGCTGTTGATTCTTGCAAACCAAAAGAGACAATTCTTAACCCCTTAACTGGGGACCCCGGATGTATCCGTCCACTTTACATTGAGTTACGGTTAAATACACGGTTAAGGGGTTAATAGCTTGAAAATGTTGAATAATTATAACAGTGGTTCTCAGACTCCTTTGCCTCGCGGACCACTTTTGAAGATTACAAATTTCTCATGGACCACCTGAACATTGAGAAAAATCATGACAAGCGAAAAAGGTCGTCACCTGACTTAATTATGCTGCTTAACTCTAAAAAATGTTGGGTACGGGCACCAATGACACGGAAAATATATACGTCTAATTTTAAAAACTATTTTTTCAGAATTTTCCACGGACCACTAGACCCCCTTTCGCGGACCACTTTTGGTCCACGGACCACGGGCTGAGAACCACTGGATTATAATGATTATAAAATGCATTCTGCTATCTTCATTTTCAGGCATATTCAGGGGCTGTCCATTAATTGCATCCACAAATTAGGGGGGGTGAAAAAGTTTGATATTTGTTGACAGGGTGGTCAAGAGAAGTTGACATCAACAATTTCATTTTTTTTACAAATGATAAAATGGAAATTTCATGGAATACTATTTATTACAATGGAAAAAAGCCTGACAAGCAATAAAAAAGGCCATCACCGCCACCACATTATGACGCTTGGTGAACAAAAGAAAGAGAAAAAGGTCTCATCGCTGCAAAAATAAACTTTTTAGGGGGACTCGTCACTGGTCTTAGTGGGGGAGGGGGTCAAAACTTCAAAAGTTTTTGCCATAATTATTGGGGTTCACTGAAAGTTGACAGTTGTTGACAAAGAGAGGGTCAAAAATTGCCAAAAATTGTTGACATAATTAATGGATAGCCCCTCAAGCATGCCACAAGCCCACAACCCCATATTTTCCCGAGAATCCCGACACTCCCCAAATTCACAATCCTAGAAATATTATTTTTCTTATTACGAACATTTATTAAGCGCAAGTTCGCGGTGCAGCAAATGTGCTGTCAGTCAGTGTCAGTCAGAGAGTCTTCAGTCAGCTATTAAACTAGAGAGTCTCATTGTATATCGCATTAAACATCAATACAACTTTAAGGCAAATAATTATTATTACCATCAAAACTCTTCATTATATATATATATATATATATATATATATATATTTATTTATTTATTTATTTATTTATTTTATTATATTGATATATATATATATTTTTTTTTATGCCCTCTACTTCACTCCAATATATATATTATTTATTTATGCTCTGAGCAGCACACCTGTGATGCAGAAGTCTGAGCTGCTGCTGCGGTCCTGCATCACAAGTGTCGCATCACGTTGATTGGTTAATATTAGCGAGCGCGATTTTGAATAGAGTGCGAATTAATGACGGAGAATATCGTTTTAAAAGAGTTTATTTCTACAGCAAACAGTTTTAAAGGGTCACCAAATTCTTCCTAGCGATTCCATAGAGGTGAGGATATGAACTCTGAAGTTGAGCGTCAATTTAACTTACATTTTGTCGCTTTTCATGAAGATACGATTGCGTTATTGTATATTCCTGCTTCTCTTTGTTTACTTTCTACTTTTTGTGACATATTTCAGATTTTCTGTTTCCATATTTTGCACAACAGTTGAAGTACTGTTTGAAAATCTGTGCTAATCCACTGTTAAGCCTTTTCAGTTTTCATTTAGTTTTTACTGATGTTACTATTATGATAGGCTCGCCAAGATGGCAAATAAGATGGAGTCATCGAAGTTGACTGTCAAGACTCCGGGCGTCAAGCTGAGCGAGTCGGTACTAGTGGCTCCCAGTCAAAAATCTTCCTTAATTGACAAGACAATTTTTACAACTCCAATACCAGTGATTGCATCAACTCTAAGAAACCCTCTGAAAGAAAACAGGTATGGCTTCATGTGACTATGCAGTTGCTAAAGTTGCCATATTTTGAATTGACAATAATGATTTTTATGATCTGATGGCTAATATCTGTCAGATTTCTTCCTCTCTTTTGCACGAGTAGGATGCAGGTGCCACAATATAGCAGTTTTGACCACATATCGCGGTTCGTCTCGTGGTATAAAGTATTTCGAGTGTTGCTTGACTTGGATCTAAAATTATGTGTGATTTTACTTCTAATTTCTTTGGTATTTTCGAATCTGTCACCATAACTTAACCGTGTTAAGTGCTCTTGTTGTAGGCCTTAGCCTTGTCTAATGCGCTATATAAATTGTCAATAAATAAATAATGAGACCGATGCATGTTGTTGGTTTGTGCGAGGTTTTGTTTCTTGTTATTTATGGAAGAATCGTGCACTCCTCCAGTATTTAGCTTTCAAAGTCTTTTGAAAATCACCAATATTGTTGCAAAATTATTTTCTTTATTTATTAGCATCAACCTGTCTACTACCAGTAGTTCATCTTTAAAGCTGTCGCAGCTAAGAAGCTGCAGTTCTGTCAGTTATGATGATACTGTCAGACAACATTCTCTGCAAAAGCATACTAATGCTGACAGAAATAGGTAAAAACAAGCAACTTTGAAGCTATTTTATGATGCTTCCTGTATAAGATATGCTAATGCATAATTGCATATGTTGTTGATGATTTTTATATTCCACGAGAATTTTTAAAGTTTCCATTGTTGTGACTCAAGATGTCATGAAGTGTGATTGACTATGCGCTTGGCTAAGTGGATCAGATTTTTAATTTGATTGTTGTGCATTATTTACAAGGTTCCAGTAGTATGTTTTGTCATTTTGTTGATCATTGTTCCAAGATCAGAGTGATCAACTTGGGGGTTTTGTTGCAAATGCTTCTCTTGGAATATTTTGAGAAAAATAGTTCCATGGCTAGCTCGAATTCTGCTATTGTTTAATTATTGTTACTTTTGACTGATTTTGGTTATCATGAAGACAATTATTAAAATCGACCACTTAGCATTTTTCATTAAATTACGATGTGTTCATTAAGAGGCAGTGGACCAGTGGTACCTAGGAGAAAGAAAACTCTGATTTCAAACCAAAAGACCACACAGCAGGACTAATTTTCAGTATTGTAATAAGAAACCTTTGGCATTATGGGCATGTCACAAAGCACAATACCTCTGCATTGAGATTACCGCTCTCACGGTCACAATTGTAGACGGTAATCACAAACAAGGACAACCTCACTGATGATGGGAAGATGACTTCAGGAAATGGATCTGCAACACCAGGGCGCGATTTGTAGGGGGGAAGGGGGATTTTCCCCTCCACTGCCCAACTGCATCCCCCCTACTACTACATCCCTTCACCACTATATCCCCCACTGCTACATTTCCCCAACAACTACATCCCCAAACTCTTCTCCCACCCCAAATATTTCCCCACTGCTCCAGTCACAGATCGCACCTGTGCAACACCATAATCTTTTCTTTCCAAGCAGCGACCGACAGGAGAGCATAGACGTTGAATGTGCATGCCATGATCTACCCTCATCTGATGAGGGACCTTGTGATGCGACCAGTGTTGCTGCTAATAAATTTGATGTTCTGCTGAATTTTGCTCAAGTTGATCGTATTATGCAATGTCATTGTTATATTATACTGATTGAGAATATAATTTTAGAGCATGTTTTTCAGGTCTTTGGGTTTTCCAAGTGGTATGAGTACCGAGTCGTGTGATAAGGAGTTTACGGAGGACGCCCGTTCATCTTTTGGTCTTATTCCATCTGAGTTGATGGCCGGTAAGTTCAAATCAGTTGAATTTCTAATAGAACTTGGCCTGATATGGTTTTGTTCTTTATCCAATAAGATTTATGCTAAAGCGAAATAATAAATGAAATTTGCTCTAAAACAATTGACAAAAAATTATGGAAATGATTTCATCATGAAGTGTTTATATCTAGAATCTTGAGTTTCCACGATTAATTATTAGTAATACTAATTTTAATCTTTTCCTAGAGTTCATGCTTTAGGTGTTATTTATTTTTGAATGCCAAAAATATCAACAGCACATCACACAGTTTTGATTTTTGCATGGATTTTAACCCCTTAACTGGCCATTTATTTGTAACTCAATGTAAAATGGACGAGTATACTCATCACGGCCGGTTAAGGGGTTAATTACTGTAATATTGTGAGAATGTCTACTGGTAATTCTTCTAGGAGACTGTGATGATTTGCTGCCTTCTGTGAAAACCGATGATGTTTGGTCTTTTCTTCGTTCAAAAGAAAATTCGTCAGTTGGTGAAAAGTTACAGTTTCGTAACGCCTCACGATCTCCTCCTGCTGCTGAAAATGAGATGCTTCACACTCGACATGAATTTATGCTGGATTTCAGTGAAAATGAAAATGTGTTGGATCACAGCAGAGGTCAGACTTTAGACTGATTTGACTGATAATTAATTATTGATTCCAACATTTAGAATATTGCATTGTTAATTCAGCATTTGAATGACGACGTCACGGAAAGCAAATATCCGTGATCATTGAATGGGAAGGGAAAGGTTTAAGAACACAGGCAAAACCTGGAGTAGAGCAAATTATAGACCAGTGAAATTTTGAGGAGTTGTCATTTTTTCTCCTTATTTCTCTCTTGGAGGCATCTGAACGGAAATAAGTGCGAATTTTTTGTTTGATCTCAATTGCATATTCATGTGGTGATCATGAACTGTAATGATCAATGGCTTGGACCATTCTTTGAATTGTTCTGACCATAAGAGCAGCCAGGGTGATAGTTGGTGTGCCAAGACGGGTTCACATTATATGAAGATCGTGCTACATTTCCTGCCTTATCCTCCTGATTAGGCTCAGTTTCGTGTCCTGAGAGCTGTTGCACTTTCTCGTTTTTGGTGCTGCCCAATCATGTCTTTCTGAGCTGCTCCAGCACCTTAGCTCTATCATCACTGATCAGCCATATCTGAGGTCCAACTTGCATTTTTCATTTCCATTGTGCCTCAAACACAAACCTCCAGCAATGGTCTGGAATGACCTACCTCTGTCTGTTCAACTCTCCCCTTTGCTCAACATTTTCAAGGATTGATTGATTGATTGATTGATTGATTGATTGATAAGTTCATTTATATGGCACACTTAACATTCACAAATGCACAAAGGAGCACAAATTCACAAAGGAGCGGCTAAAGACTTGACTGTTCCACACTAGCTATGTAACTCTGTAATGTGTTCACGTAGTCCACCTATGGTCGAGTCACCACAATAATCTGAACGTTTGCTTACTTACTTACTTATTTACTCCTTGGTCCTGAAGCAAGGTTTTGAATCAGTAATTGATCTTATCCCCTGGAGTGCTTTTGGGCAAGTAGACATCAATTCACCAATGCTGATTCCATGGCTCTCTTTCTGAAATGACTTAAAAACCAATCTCTTTAGCAATCTGCACTGGGAGTGCTTCTGAGTGAGTTATCATAAGAGAGGTGCTATATAAATATTCTGCATTACTACTTTACATACGAGCATATTTATGGTCTAAGTGGAGTAGATAGACCCTGTCTGTACCAGCCTGGGCAGACAGGTATATGTAATATGTAATATTGTAAAGCGCTCTCGTCTTTTGCCATTTTGCCATGCTTATTGCACTATATAAATTGTCCAGCTAATAATAATAATAATAATAATAATAATAATAATAATAATAATAATAATAATAATAATGAAATTTATCGGGTCATCATGATATTTCTGCATTTGTCTTCTTTGGTTGCTTGACAGATTTTACAGGCATGGGGAATGAAAGCCAAAAAGAGAACACAAACGACGAGTCAGAATTTGACGATTCAGTTCTAAAGAGGTTTCACGACATGATTGATAGCGTGAACATCGCAGACGACGATTACTATTGCGAAGAAAATGACGTGGAAGACAACCAAGCATCCTATTTTAAGAATGGTTCAATAAAAGGCTCAAGATTCAACGAGGGGTGGATGGAGGCCATTGCTGAAGAAACAGAAACAAGCTATATGCTTGATATGTCTGCTGGAAGTAAGTATTGTATAATAAGTTTGACCATATTCTGAGTGATTCATTTGCTTGTAATTAATTTCTACTATATGTTATGGAATGACCATTTTGGGCTGAAATTATTCTGCAGTCAAAATGTTAATGGAATTGATGCATGTATGAGTGGTGGAAATTTCCTTAACCTGATACCGCCCAACCGGTTTGCTGGCGACCCGATAGGAGGGTAGGCTTCAGACTAGGCGTCTAATAAATAAATGATGTCATGTTTAGAAATGGTATCAGGCAGGCATAGTTAATGTGTATTTCTGTCGGTTGCTGAGTTTTTTCAATTTATTCGCTGTTTTTGCATTAAAAATTGATGCCCAACCGTACAGAATTGAGCATTTTTGTGAAAAAAAACTCGTCCGGGAAAGGGTTAAGCATCGCGTAATGTATGTAAAGTAATGGATAAATAGAATATTTATATAACATCTCCAGATTTAGAATCACTCAGAAGCACTCCCTTTGCGATTAGCACTGTAGACATGACAGGGCCAATGTCAGAAGAAGCACTGTTAGCAGCACTGATGTGCCAGTGTAGATCGGAAGATGACGATCTTAAAAATCCACTCAGCTGGTGCCAAGGAGTTTGCTGCCATGACAGAATCCGGTGACAAATCTTTGAGAGAGAGCATCATTCCAACATTAGAGAGAGCAGCATTCCAACATTAGCGCTTCAGCGAGAAACAGAAGAGATCGGCGTTGAAGGTCTGCATGATAATCGGAAGTCTCCGTATGGCAAAATCCGGAGGTGGGTTCCCAGGAAGCGAATAGTGCCGGGTAGATTTCCATCGCCAAACTTAGCATATCCAATGGAGATGGGATTTCCAGCAAAGACTGGAGCTACAGTCAATTGAAGTCATGTTGACTAAGTCATGGCGGACAAGGTGCTTGACCAGACAATGATGACAGTGACCAGCTGATAATGTCCAGAGCAAGTGGGAAAGTGCAGAGGACGAGATAAACTCCATGGAAGCCAATGAGTGAAACGCAGTCTTCACGATTGGTGCAGAAACTAAGTACAGGGCGTTGGTAACCATCTAGAACAGCGACAGTAGAAGACACGCAAACACGTGAAGGCAACTGGACGTCTGTTGGAACCCAATCTTGTGCTGAGGGTTGAACAATTCTGCATTTTGTAAAAAAAAGATTAATACATTTTCTGCTGGTCATGTTTTTGTTCTTGTGGTGCATCCATTGATTATTTGAGACCGCCTCAAAAGAGCATTATAACTTTCAGATGATTTCAATATTTAAAAAGTCTTGGTAAGCATTTAAATGGATTAATTTTGCTGCTATTTTTGGTGTGAATGCTGTTATTATTATTATTATTATTATTATTATTATTATTATTATTTTTTTTTTTTATTATTTAATCACAGAACATTGTTGAAGTAGCCTTCTCAGATTCTGCATAATGAAAATCTTGCCAGGATTGTTTCTAATTTTTTTATTGTGCTTCTTGTAGCAGAAGATCCAGAAAAACCAGACAGACTGGCTTCAATTTACTTTCGCCGTTCGGGAGACTTGTTGAACATATCAGATTCGGAAGACATGACGTGCAATTACGACAGAGAATCGACAGTCAAGTCTGGTCTTGAACCGCGCAGACTGTCTGGTAAGTCCCACTGTATTACTATTTGCCTTTGTAAGCAGTTGTACTCTTGTTTGTTGGCTCAGCTAAGGATGTTTGCTTGAGAAATTTGCTTGGTTGCCATTCAGTTGAGGTAGGAACTAGTGTTGTCTTGGAGGAGACAGAAACTTCGCCACAGATCAGTTTGGCTTTTCTATGATATGTCTTTTTAAGGAATCAAGTTGATGACTTGACCCTGTATTTAACTCGAACTCACAATAACATGAGAGGTTTTTATATAAAGGAACAGTTATTAATCTTATTAAATTTTTAATTGTTTACAGCACAGGCTAAAGGCTGTCCAAGCTTACTACAAGTTGTGCAGAAGCATAATTTGCTAAATGTTTCCGGTGAGGATTTTTTAAAATTACATACTTTTGTTTACCCGTAGAAACCAGGCATTTATTTGACAGTGAGTGTTTAAAATCAGTTGAAAGAGTTGCAGGTGCTTGATTTTCAAATCATTTAAGTAAGTAGTAAGTAAAATCTCGTTAACTTCTATAGCGCTTTCAAAAGAAGCACAGAAGTAGCGTCTTACTCCTATGCGCTTAATCTCAAAATGAAGTAGCTATAGCCAAAGGTGGGGTCATTTATGCCAGGTCATTTAATCAAAAGGGCCAGTGGGTGTCTTCAAATTATTGTTTTGAAACAGTTTTGAATTAATTTTTTTGAGTGTATGATCAAATTGTTGTGGATTTGCTTAAGACAAAAAGCATAGTTCTGCTTTTGCGATATGTTTGAGTAGATAAATATTGTGTTACAGTTTCTGGCTAAGAATCAATGTACTAGTATTTCATTTGGTATTCTAATTTTAATGAATTTGTTATGCTCTGATTTTATTTTAAAACTGTTATATTAGAATAGTTTTACAGTTTTAATAAGTTTTCATTTCAGGCAGTGTTTTGAATTTTTAAAATATAATTTTGTAATATTTATGTGTGTTGATATTAAGATATTTTGTAAGCACCATGACTGTGTTAAGGTTCGAATATTGCGCTGAATCAAGGTAAGGCTGCAGAGAGCAGTTTCACGGAAATTGGACCACTCCGATCATCTGATGCCACCGAAAACGGTTCAGATCGTACTTTGAAAGGCTCACTTAGCAATGATACCTATGACAGGTGACAGAATGTTTTCTTATTTTCTTCTTCTTTTTCTTCTTCTTCTTATTATTATTAAAGTTAAGATTATTGTGGTGATTAATCTGGAAGGACTACGTGAACACATTACATTATCAGGCAGGATCGTAACTAGTTCGAAATAACCCGGTCTTTAGGTGATGTAGTGATGGTTAGAGTTGAATGATGTTTTTTGAGTCTGTTTGTCAGTTTTGAAACAAAATAAAAGCAGATGCACATTTCTACGTGACAGCTTGATTGTGATAAGTGCTAAGTGCCTGGAGCAAATGTTAATCTGATTTTAATTAAATTTAGGTTTTTTTATTTAGGCACTGTCAAATGTTAGTGTGCCTCGCTTAAATTTAACATCTTCTGATGTAGACAGGCAAAAAAAGGAATCCAAGGGCCACACGCGGCCCGTGGGCTGCACTTTGCCCATCATCCCTGACCTTGGTTGTTACTTATTGACAGCCCAGTTCATAGTGTGGGTGATTTAAATGCATTTAAG
>CM030856.1:6304719-6414719 GCA_018105865.1 Metaphire vulgaris
ATTTCCTGTTGCATTTACATGACAGTGACTAATTTGAATCGACCATTCATTTGGTATCAGTCCATCTTGCCATTATTTGTTGCAGTGTTAAATTTTATCAGCAGCTTTCTGTTGTTTGATGGATGCTGCATAATTTTGCAATCTTGGGGAAGTTTCTAGTAAATGCTAAAAGACAGCCTTCTTATTATTTAGTGCAATATTTATTTTCAATTTCCGACATTCATTATCACTATTTTGTATTGCACATTCTCTGTAAGATCATTTAACATTACAGTCAATGTTTTTTGCGTGCAGCAGTGCAGGTAATAAAGATATGCTGCAAGGATAATGGCTTAAAATAAATTATATATTATTTAGTGCATTTTTTCAGTGGCTACAATAACTGATTCTGACATGACCCTAACTACTTCAGACCTTGTCTCGTCCGTTGATTCGTGTGGCAAGCAATCAGAAGCTGTTGGATCTCTCCCTTACAAACTGTCGCAGTCGCTTTCATTTAGCGAGCTGAATGCAACAACACGGCATTCCTTGAATGGTCAGAAATCCTCTGAAATGTCTGATTTCAGCATTTCTCATCTGACTTCCGGCAGTCAGAGAAATAATAACAAGTCTGATGACTGCGGAACAAATAGAAAATCTGTGAAGAAGTCCGTTAATTTGACACTGCTTGATACTAGCAATACCAGTGACGCAACTTCTGTGAAGAATTCAGAAACCTCAAAATCTTCCGACCAATTGCCTGCATTACCTGATCTGCAATGTGTAAACGCTACGTTTAATAATGGAAAATCGACTAGCTTGAAATCTTCATTGGATCTCGATGCTGGCTCAAGAAATTGCTCATTGGACTGCAACAAAAAGACTAGCTCCCTCAAGGCGGTTGCTGATTTCACTACAAAACTGCATGGTTCCAACTCGGAAAAAGAATTTCTGGAAGCAGCTTACAACGGTAGTGACGTGTCTGTTGGCGCTCTACCAGAATATCTTTTGGAAAATAGAAAGTCTTTTCAGTCGTCATGTGCATTTAAGGCTTCCAGAGAGTTAAAGAGTTCAGATGTTTCACTGAATCTTCCATCGAATCGTAGCGATGCATCACATTTGGGACGCATTGAAAGGGATTCGGTGGTTACCTCGGCCGGCAAAGCGTCACTCGAAGAGAATGGAAACTCTTATTCTGGATCGGTACGTTCCAATTTGACATCTTCATCTACGAAGTGCCAAGCTGATTCAGTGTCAGAAGTGAAGCAACTGTCGTCATCGACGGAAAATCAAACAACCAGCGGCAGAAGTGAAAATAAAATTGGAAATTCAAGACAACAATCTTTTGAGCATTCACTGAATTCGTCTGAAGACGACTCCCACTCATCTCACTCAGAATCTTCAGCTGAACAAGCGACAGTTTTAAACATCACAGAAATTGCACAAAGGATTTCGTTGTCATCTGAGTCGGGAAACGATGAAGATCTAGCAAAATTTATTGCCCGCATGTCGCATTCGCAGTCAACAGGCAAGAATCTTTTGCAGCCAAAAGTATGCAATGAAGTTGTTTCTGCTTCAGGCAAGGTAGAAACTAAGAGTGCTATAGAAACTGAAACCATTGGCATCCGCGAAGACAATAAAAATTTATTCCAGTTCAAGAAAAATGTCGGTAATAAAGAAATGAAATCTGAAAAGGCTGAAAGCATAAACAATTCACAAGATGGACTTAGTAGCAGAGACCTTAAAGTCAATGTGCCAAATAATGAATCTGCCAAACCGTCATGCAATGGACCAATTAAAGAACCATCTGTTATTGTAAGTTCCTTTGAGAAACCAACAAATCTAACCCAGAAAGCTGGTAATAGACTTATGTCTGATGATCATTTTAATTTTCGATCTCCCAGACAGAGCTTGGTCTTTTCTCACTCTAAGCGTCACGACTTGGAACAGTCAGTTTTGGCAAATTCATTTGTGTCTTCGGAGATCAGTTTTGCTTCTTCGACCGTCGACCAACAACACCAGAAGCATTCGGATAAATCTGTGAGTAAGAAGGAAGTGCTTCCGTTGCCTGCTCCAGCTAATCACGGTACCTTGGTGGACATATCCGCTGATCTTGGCCAAACAGTGAAACGAGGTTTTGCTGTTACAAAACCAGCGTTAGATCCGAAGACCAGTAGCGATCAAAGAGCTGACAACAAACCCGAGTCCACAGATGCTGTTGGATGCAAACGAAATTCCGCATGTGCCGTAGCGCGATCGTATTCTTACCTGCAGGCAGTTGCACCAAGTGAAAATCACGGTGCGACAAAAAGCAGAATTGTTGAAAGCGCTTCAAGTGGTCATTCGTCATTAGTATTGCAACATCAAGTTGCCAGAGGAACCATGAATGAGTGTTCATCATCAGTTTGGCAACATCCACTTGTTAGTGGAGCCGTAGGTAAGAAAGACTCGTGTGTGTTATCAGATAAAGGCTCGAATGATATTAACATGACTATAGTTCCATCGCAGGAAATGAATAAAATTCACGGCGCTATAGAAGTTGTCCAGAATAAAGATGTTGCATTCGTTCCGCTGTCTTTGTCAGACACGACTTCATTCGTTACAAGTATGTCGGGTCCTGGCAGGATGCCAAATAGACTTTCCACAGGACCGTTGAATGATTCCAATTCAGAAACAAGCCGTTTAACTCCGGTAGCGGAAAACGCGGCCACGATGCAACTTTCGCAGTATCCGCTCGTGTCCGGAGATCCGATTCGGAAAATTTCAGCGGACGTGTCTCTGATGACGTCGCGACTCAGTCTGTCGGGAATCGATAACAGCTTGGCCATCGACCTTTTCACACAGAGCACGCCCATGGTTAAAACCTCATTTATGCCAGATGTCTGCAACACTGCCCATTATGATTCACGTAAGAATATTTATGTTTTTTTGTGCAGTTACAATAAACCTTGGAACATTTCCAGTAGTTTATAGATCTGCACAAATCTGTAAATATACGTTGAGAGGGTTAGATCTAAGGAGTTTTGAAATGGGATATACATATGTGTAACTTATGTGCAAGTATTTAAAAACTCACGCACATACTCAGAATGGAAGAAATAAGAAACCCAAAACGAATTTTCAACTACAAACCAGAAGGAAGAAGATCTAAAGGAAGACCTAAAAGACGATGGGTGGACGGTCTGGAAGAGGATCTGCACATGGCAGGGATGAACCTCAATGGAAAAACTGACGGAAAACACCGAATGACTTTGGAAGAAATAGCAAAGGACAGAGAACTTTGGAGAGATGTCATGGAGAAGTCAATAGCTGGACACAGCTGGAGGACGAAGACCTGACCTGACCTGATTTAAAAGGCTGTTATATCATATCATTGAAATAAGTATAGATCTCATCTAGCTGAGGCGCATTAGGTTTAATTATGTGCCTAGAAATGATGATGACGATGATGATGATGATGATGATGATGATGATGATGATGATGATGATGATTGATAATTGATTTCATTGCATTGCATTGCATTGCTCTGTAGTTACAATACGTTTAAGCTTGATACATTTGTTTGCTTAGGTGTCATGGGAAAGCCGATGTGTGATCCAATTAACTTGGTCGTGCCTTCAGAACTGTTGTTTGAGCAGACTTCTTGCATTGGCGTAACGGTCGAGAATGCGCTCCGTGTGTCAAATCCATCGCAACGTGTGGTCCGTTGTCAGTTAAATGTAACGTCTGTCAGTGTCAATCGACATTCATATGATCCATCAGTTGTTGCGCCATTTATAATCAAACAGGTGCTTTTGCTGCAGCCATTTTCAAGTGAAGATATCAAGGTTATTATGTCTTTTAATATGTTGTTTCTAAATTTCTGTTATTTTACCAGTTTATAACATTATTCAGTAAGGGGGGCATGATGGATTAATGGTTCTCGTCATGCAATCGGAGGTTACTGGTTCAGATCTGAGCCTAGTCACTGTGTGGTAACCTTGGTGACCTTGGTCACTCATCTCTTCCCCTGGGTGGCAAAAGAGAACTAATCAATGTATATAATTGAATTGCATGTGTTGCATATATAATAACTGAAAGCTTTTGCAAGATGATTGACAGTTTTCTAAATGTTATTGACAGGCTTCAAATGTTTGCATTGTCTTGCTAACAAAGTTTGTAAATATTTGGAACATTTGAACACTTGAACCCATGACTCTTCTGCCTTAGATTGTTTTCCATTTATATTTTTACTGATGACTGTTATTTTATTTATTTTTATTGGACTCTGTAATGTGCCCTTGCTCCTGACATTTTGGTAATATGGTGCACAAGAAATTGTCAGTTTAATAATAATAATAATAATCATAGTTTCATATAAGTTCTTATTTAATTGTATTGACAATGAGGTTGTTCTCTGGAAAATGCTAGAATTAATTCAAAGTAAATGAAACTATTGTACACTGTACAGTGTACATCTAATGTAATTGAAAGCAGTGTGGCGATTAAGTATTTTATGTGGTGTAAGGTTGTAAGTGTTCATATTGTTGACTTAACCCCTTAACTGTGTATTTAACTGTAACTCAATGTAAAATGGATGGATATATCCGGGATCCCCAGTTAAGGGGTTAATATTTGAAGATGATGACACAGTATTTGATAAAGCAAGAAATAAGTCTTCGTTCAGACTTAAGATCATTTGCCGTGTTGGTATTTTTCATTTTGAATAGTGATGATAATATTGATTTGCAGGTTTCATTTACACCACAGATGCCTGGATCATATGTTGCCCATTTGGCATTTGTTACTGAAAGAGGGCAACAGGTTTCAATTAATCCAGTGACCACAATCATTAGGGCTGTTGCTGAAAAACCAAACATACAGGTCCGTGTTTTCCGGAATGAGAAGCTATATATTGTTACTGTTGTTATTTTGTAAAATATATGTTTGAATCTAGGTCACTTTTAAATGATCATAGACTTCAGATAAATGTCACAGATTTGTGTCCTACATAAGTGATTAATGATTATAATCAACTCAAAGTAATAACAGTTGAAATAAATACCACAATTTAAAAGAGTACCTTTGATATAATATGAGTGAAATTAGAAATAATAATAATAATATTAATAATAATACTAATGATTATGATAATAATAATAATGACAAATTTCATGATAATAGATTGCTATGCTATATTTCTTTTTAGTTTGTGGCATCTTCTGATTCGGCTCTTGACTTTGGTGCAATGCCGTGGGGTAAACATAAGATTCTGCCCATTAC
This sequence comes from Metaphire vulgaris, assembly GCA_018105865.1. NCBI lineage: Eukaryota > Metazoa > Annelida > Clitellata > Crassiclitellata > Megascolecidae > Metaphire > Metaphire vulgaris. Next base: position 6,309,962 of record CM030856.1, read on the forward strand.
AATCGTTAATAGGGGTTATGCTTTGGTGCCTATTCGTCTTTTTGCATCAACTGTAAGTATACCATTCTTTGGATCTTTGTGACCTGTCAATTTATGTAAATTGTAATTGTGTGGTTATTTACTGAGAGGAACAGGGCAAAGTTGAGATTCTGTATAATGCAGAATATCACTTAGTAAGCTTGAGAAATGTGTGCGCATAACACTGATGATCTGCCTGGTATATGTCTTTTCCCTGTATGTAAGGTGCCTTAAACACTTCAAAATTTATTTTATTGGGGTTATGGTTTTAATGCCTTAATCATGTTGATTATGCCTCCCTTTCTGTAAGGCAAAAGTGGCTGGTGGAGGTGTTTTGACTGGCCCACAAGATCTTTTCCCCACAAGAAATGTTTTTTAGACACTTCAGCAGAAAGTGCCACTTTTTACATGCATTTCTTAACCCCTTGACTGGGCAACTATTTGTAACTCAGCGTAAAATGGACGAGTGTTACTCGGGGCGCCCAGTTAACGGGTTAAGGGGCACAGTCTGCAAGCATTTGCCTATGCATGCACACACATGGATTGATTAACCCCTTAACCGTGTATTTAACTGTAACTCAATGTAAAATGGACAGATATATCCGGGGTCCCCAGTTAAGGGGTTAAAGGGATGGAATTGAAACCGTGTACCAATGACCCGTACTGTGACAGACGGATAATTAATCGCTCTTTGAGGGCAGTGGACAAATGTGCCGTTCAGTATCGACGATACAATAAAGGCTATATTGGCAAAGAGGGAAGGAAATGGGGTTCCTCTTCATTCCCATTTTCACAGCCCTAGTTCTCATGGACACAAGTGCGTCCCAGTTCATAGTTGAAGCAGTGGTGATCCTTAAGATAGATCAACCTCCCTGACATCTTGAAATTCTCTTCCACTTCTGCTGGATGTCCGTCCGTCCAACATTGTTCTCGTTATATTACTGTAATACAAATACGATATTTAGTTATATAAATACAAATACAAGTAATAGTTATTTTATTGTAATTCAAATACAAGTAGTAGTGTACATTGTTATCAATCGTTTTAATCCTCTTTCTGTAGCTTCAGTCTACGAATGAAGTACATTTGTGCATAATCAGTATAAAATACTTTATTTTTATATAGTTTATGTTTACACTTTGGCATCTGTAGTTAGGACTTTTAACTATGACCCATGAAAGGATATTTGATAGAAAATTTGGCACTTTATGGCAAAGTTTTGTGGACCACTAAACATCTTGAAACAAATTGCTAGATAGGTAAAATACATTTTATACTATATGAAAATATGCTGTCTGTTATGGAATTATGTTGTCACCTCAATTTCAGTTCATGTAGGAAGAATAAGATGATATATGATTATTGTCATCCATGGACAGGTACCAATGACAGCAACATTTTGTTAACATTTTGTTTAGAAAATTTAATGCTTTTGATGATTGTTAATTTATAATTTTTGTTTCAGACTATATCCTCAGTTTTGTGCTTCTTCTTTGCCCATTATGATGCAGATACAACAAATGCTAGTACTAATCTCGCATCACAGTGTAACTGTGTTCTTCATGGTGTTGGACCGAACGGCAACGATAGCCCAGTGACGCTATTGGTAGCCTTCAGGGCCCCCGATCAGCCCCAAAATTGTAGAGGTACAGCTCCATTTCTAAAAACAGCGATGTTCTTAAATTTTAACAGATCTGATTATAGTAAGTTTATTCAATAGAAGGTGTTAGCATTTATTATTCCTGTAATTAATTTGGTTCTTTGGAGATTTAATTATGCTTGCTTGTTTATCAATTTATAGAAGATACATGGGCAGTGGAGTTATGGTAATAGTTCGTTTTACCATATATAAATAAACGGGGTATTATATATATATTATTATGGGGGCGGGAAGTTAGCAGAGTGGTAACAACGTTGGGCGATGGAGCAGGAGGTCGCGGGTTCGATTCCCGCAGGAGCCCTAAAGGTCGACTCAGCTTTTTCATGGTGGTAAAATGAGGAGCAGTGGTAAAAATAAAAAATCTCTGTGATAAGTCAAACAGGTATGCTATGTGATATACTAGCCCGTATCCGTGGCATTGCATGCCTGGCTGAGGGCTTTAAAAACGGAGATCAGCGCCATCTTATGAGCCCGTGAGGCTCGGGGAAGGACTGACTTTTCTTTTACGATATATATTATGGATTTTATGTGGGTCTGGGTCATTATGATGGGGTTCATCCTTATAGTACGTATGCAAAAAGGGCATATTTTCAACCTCTCTTCCCCCATTTGCACATCGTACATATGCACAATTTCCTAAATCAAAGCCCCCCTCCCTCACTGCATTCATACTATATGGATGGACCCATGGGCAATCATATGACAGTGATAAGTATGGTAATTGCTTTTGCTTTCTGCTTTTGTTCTTTACTATTATCTGTTGAAGATCTTTCCAGTTATGTGATTTCTTGCTTTCTAAAGGAACAGTTCCAGTCCAGGAAGTGTTGGGAGCGATAGAAATTGAGGTTGATATTCCTTCGTTTCTTATACCTCTTGGAACGATCAAGCTCAAGGGAAGGGCGGGAACTGCAAAGATTCATTCTCCGGAGCAAATGGACGTGAGTTTGCAATGAGGGAGTTAGATTAATAACGCATGCATTTGCTTGATGTTGTCTCAGTGTGTTGGCTAGTTAGATTTATCTAATATGTCTTGGATTTTTATACTCAAAGATAAACTTTATTTATTATTTCACACACGTGCACACACTCACACACACTCACACACACTAACCATTCTTATATTAACAGTTATTCTAGTGTATATTCTTAATAACTTTAGGAGAGCAGACTGGTGTGCTGCAAATGTTGAGGGTACGATTTTAAGTTTTACTGAACTGGAGATTTCATTGAGAAAATATTGTTTCGTTATTAGTTTTTACTGGAGTTGTATGAGAGTATCCAGAACACTCTCTATGGTCGTGTTTATGTTACTAATCTATGCTGGTGGGCAAAAAATCGCTGTTGCTAAGGTAAACAAGCGATGGGTGGATCAATTTTGTATCAATTTTGTAGATAATCTACCAATCTTAACACCATAATGTTTTACGACAGAGTGTGATTTGTAAGCCTTCAACGACTTTTGTAAATGATCCCGTGACGATCAAATAACAGTAAAATCGCCGAACTGTAAGTCGGGCCACACACAGGGTTCTCTGTCCATCCAACAGAAATTCCGTGGGATCAGGCAAAATCTTACTAGCACCATCATATGATTCATATCCCAACTAGTCTGTAACTCTTTGCTTCTTGGGCAAAGAACTTGCGTATGGCGACAAACTTTGATCCAAAACAAATTTATTTATACAGGACGCCATTAGAGACAATCTGCTTCTGCCCACCAGTGGGCGGAGCAACCGGAAGTTTATAAATTTGTTGATAAACACTGGATACCCTCATTAAAAATTAAAGTTGCGACATTTCTCAGATAATTTTTGTGTTTCTATTGCTCTTTTTATAGAATTTGGTATTAAAAGCTGCCATAGGGAATGGTCCACAGTCCCAAGCTATTCCATTACGGAATGCTGGAAACATTCCAATTGAAGTTAGCTTGGAAATGAGTGAATGGTCGGATATGTTTACCGTTAGTCCAATGCAGTTGATGCTTGAACCTGGAGGACAGACAGAAGTTTGTGTCCGATTTGAACCAGCGCGGTCAGCTGCAGTTTCGTCAAAATTTGAAAGGTCAGTAATATTTCTTGGTAACTCTTTTAACGAGTTTCCCTATTAAAGTGACATACATAATTATTTTGATTAGGTTATCATATATTCCTAATCAGTTGATATCTTATCTGTGTTCTTCGTTTAACTAACAATTTGCTATCTTTCAGATCTGGTCTTAAAACATACCTGTTTGACTTGGCTTATCTCCCTTATATTGCTCCCCCGCTGTTCTGACTGATCTTTCCGGATTGACCTGACTCTAATTCTATTTGGATTTGGTGCGCCCTGGGCATTATGATAGTGGCTCCATAGAAGTTTATTGATTGATTGATTGTTTTTATCATCTGATTTGTAGTAGTCTTCTGATGATCATTGAACCAGATGGGCCTGCTTTTGAGAACAGAGTTATAGGAGAAGTTTTGCAGATGGCTTCGTCAAGGGAACTATCGAGACTATGCAGCAACAGGTCTTTCATCTCCTGGGGTGGAGTAGCTGTTGGAAGTTCTGAGTATGCATGAATTGTTATTCTATTATTCAATAGAGTGATGAATATTTTGGTTAGTTTTTCTTGTCTAAAACTGTGAACAATTGTACAGTAACAAAAGGTTGAAAGAAAAAAGTTAACGATATGTATTTGCTTGTTTGAAACTCTTCAGGTCAGTGGTAATGTCCTTGCTATCAGAGACCATATGTGTCATGGGCTCATCCATATAGTGCTTATGCAAAAAGGCATGTTTTCAACCCACTCTCCCCGTTTGCACACCGTACATATGCAAAATCTCCTAAATCCAATCCTCTTCAGTGCATATGTACTATATGGATGGACCCAAATGGGTCATTTGGGTCAAGCTGTAGTTTTGTATCTTGTCTATCTGGGGTTTGAAACTAGGAGTCAACAGTTTGAGAGATCTTAGGCATCCACCATTGTGGATTGTGCATTGATATGACCAATGGAGGGCTTTAGGCTGATACCCAGTGCATTATTATGAAAGTGCTACATAAATTACCATTTATGAAGGTGTTTGCATTGAGTTCTTTTCCATGTTGTCCTTCTGGAGGCATGCTCATCTGAATGTGTAAGAGATGTGATGCGTACATCTGTCTTGCCTGAGCTTGCTTTTGTGCATAATGTTTGAGTCTAAGATTCAGGAAACTCAGATACTTTTTTCTTACTTTAGAGGCACAGCTTCTGGGTCTTTTTCATCTGGTGGGCTTTCTTTATCCTTATCTAGAAAATTTTTGTGTTGTTTTGCATTGTGCATGTTCTTAATACTCATCTGTCTTCCTTCATTAAGAATGAAAAATTTTGTAATTGCATTAGATAAAAATCATAAAATATCATAATAATAATTATGTTATCGTTTCTTTATTAAGCTACTGATCGATGAACTAATGGCCGTACATGGAACAGAGGTTGTGTTTATCTGTTTCTGGATACTAGGTCTCAGACTTGATTGTTTTTATAATTTGCCAGACAGGAAGTGATTTGTTTCAAGAACAGTTCTGATCAGCTTATGAAATTATTGCTGGAGATTCGAAACTCACAAGATTTCAAGGTTAGAGACATCTGTATTATGTCATTCAAATTTTGCTTTCAAAATCTGTTATGCATTTTGTTTAAGTCGAAGCCTACTTTTGCATTACACGTAATTATTTGAATTTCAGTCTCATCTCTTTTTAGTTATTATTACATGGTTGTTAATGCACATTGAGATCTGTTGTTGTGATGAGAACCTGTTCAGTTAAGAGGAAAAAGCAGCTGGGTGATGTGATGTTCATGTAATTTTGGTTTTTGCAGCTGGTATCAAACTATGGAAGAAAGGACAAGATGGCAACAAGTAAAGAAATTGTCATCGCGCCTAATGAGGAGTTTACGGCAACTGTTTTGTTTGCTCCTAAAACTGTCGGTATTGCTTCGGGCAAGCTGCATGTCCGACCTGTTGGAACGTCGTTGAAATATTCGGTACGTTTAAAGGTTTCACATTTTTAGTTTTCTTAATCTTTGATTCTCTTTTTATTTATCTTCATTAGATGTGTGTTGTGCATCATTTGTTAATACTGTTGTTGTGATTTTTGCATTTAGAAATTTGTCCTTTTTGTGATGTTTACAGTGTAAAATTCCCGTATAAGTTTGTAGAGTAACTGAATATTTTTGCTATGTCAAAATTCTAGATTATTTTCTTTCTGCAATGATCGAGGAGTGAAATTGAAAATTTTACATTATTTGACTGTGTTGCCAATCTTAATTATTACTAGTGCTGGGAAACAATTGGTATTTAAATCACAATCAATCGTGCAATTAAAATAATTAATCGCGATTAATTCGCATTTTCTTTGAACAACATAACTTGCAATCGTAAGTTCTTACAATGTATAGTGTATACAAACCACTGTGCCAGCATCTTTACAGACAAACTACCCGTTTGACAGTGACCGTTTAGACTTAGACGTCTTACGTTATACTTCACTCTCTTTGATATTCTCATCCTTATTCTCTACTATCCATCAGTGATTTAGAAAAATTACTAGTTCTAATTTCTGAGCATTAATTCCAACAATGTGACTAACTGGTAAACAGTAAAAGATGGATGTCACGTGACCACACCACAGTCATGTGACCATGCATAGCAGTCATTATATAGCACAAGCAAAATCCATAACATTTAACTGTAAACAAAAGCTCATTTATTTATATCAAGGCAACTTCTATAGCGCCATGCACTAGGCTAAGGCCTACGACAAGGGCGCTGCACACAGTCAACCATATCTTAAACTAAAAAGGTGCATCATGATGTTATCACTTTTCGTGCTCAGATGCAATTAATTTTTTAATAGCAATTAATTTTTGTAACAGTTTAACGCATTAATGGCGATTAAAGTGCAGCACCAGTTATTACCTAATGTTGCATTACAAATGTTTCAGATGCCACTGTATGGATATGGTGGTCAGAGTGTGCTGATTATTGAAGACTTACAATTTGACTCTAATCTTTGCTATCATATGAATGTGGAATTCAGTGGGAGTCGAGATCTTGCTCTAAAATCGACGCTAAGAAATGTTGGAGCAAGAACAGCTTTTGTCAACGCACACAGTTTTCAAGGTGACATTTGCATTTAACGTATAGACCTGATAATGTATGGGTGCAGCTGCATGTCGTCTTTGCATTATTTACTTAATTTTATATTCTTGTCGTTTCTTTAGATCTGATGTTGAAGAACAGTCAGCCGACAGGAAAGTTTCTTATTCAGCCGAACGAATTTTGTCTTCTTCCGAATCAAGGACGGGTTTGTTTTCATGATTTAGTGCCCTGTATGTCTGTTCACAAGAGGACAAATTCTATGATAAGAGAATTATGAAAACACGATGCTTTAATATTAGTCAAGAATTGCCAAACAATTGACATTGCATTTACTGGTAATGTTGTTTGTGCTATTATCTAGGAAGTTGCCATTCTTGTTCAACTGACTGACAGAGACATATGTAACTATTTGGAACATCCAAATTCTCTGTTAGTTGTTCTTGGTTTCTTTTATGGAGATGAAGTCAGCAGGATACAGTATCGCAAGTAATTGTCTATTGAGTTTTGATCTAAGTTTTTTCATGCTAAATTTCTGTGTATGGTGTTCATTAGTCTCCATATTGATTATAATTCGAAATCCTTGTCCAAATTGTTACCGGCCACCAAACTGTGATGGGCTGACAGGGAAAAAATGTGTTTGTTGACAAAGTGCTGTGGTGCTGACAACCTATTTCCTAAGTGTAAGACTGTTTATTAGTGGATTTGAACTTGTGGTTTTTGCTTAATCCTTAATTAAAATGAAAATTTCAAATTGAATGAGATCACCTATCTTTATGACTAAAAAAATTCCTATTCCGAAATATACCCAGCTTGTATTTGATTTTCTGTTTGAGTCTCACAATACCAGAGTTTCATATTTGCTGCGTTATTTTCAATTTAATATTTGATTATTCATGTACTGGGATTTGTTAGTAATAAGGTTGTGAAATTGTAGCTGCTTGTAACTTCACAGTGACAGAAAAATAAAATCATTATCATTTTTCATTTTAGAGCTCTTAATCGAGGGTGCAGAATATCGGATGAATTGATTTTAAACAATGAAGTGTTGAAAAAAATCCAGTTTGATGTCTGTTACAAGGATGAAAATTGCATTAGAGAAGGTTTGTGAATAAGTTCTTTAGAATACTTTTCCTTGTAAATCATCTTCATTTTAACCTTTTACTAGAAATTGCCATATTGACGTACACAACCTAAATTACCATACCAGCATATGCGACACAAATTACCATATTGACATATGTAACCTATCTTGGCTGTCACGCTAGAAACTTGACAGTCAAGCACCACAAGAAGCAGATAAGCTCAGTATGCAGTCTTGATGGTATGAGGGGGATATTTGTTGTGACTCTTCATAGTATATATGTGGGTATGTGTTTTATTAAATCTGGTTCTTTAATTTATGAAATATTCATAAATAGGTTCAAATAATAATTATATATTGAATTTAAATGCTGTTCCTGTTGTCTGAAAGTACTAGTACAGAATCTATTAAATTTGAGGCTTAATCAGAATTAATTATTGTTAAATATGGTTATTTATGTTAATTGCCTAATAAATATTCACTACCACAGTAGAACTTCGGTTATAAATACTCGGTTATAATGTGCTGCAATGTGTGATGTGCTACCATATTGTATGGTATTGGATATAACATACTGTACCTCGGATATAGCGGGCTGACTTTTACAGACCCGCTAAGTACGTTATAATGAAGTTCTACTGCATAGTATGTTTCCAACTCAAAGCTTAAGCATGAGTGTTACTAACTTTCACAGATGTAACAAAGATGGCTGACACTCCAGATGATATTAATCTTTTCTACAAGAAATTGCGGAAGATGTCTTTAGCAATTAATCTGAATTTGACTCGACTGGCTTCTGGTTCGCAGCCAATCATTCCATTTTGTCCTGCAATTGCTGCTCCACAGACAAGTAGAATGCCCACAATGGCACCGCACTTAATTACAAAAAATGGAATCCATGAGTCTGTTTCCAGGTTTGTGCTGATTCTCTTAGAAGTATGATTCAGTCTCTTTGTTTAGTACAATTTGGTCTCTTTGTTTGGTACAGTTAAGTCTCGTATTTAGTACAATTCAGTCTCATGTTTAGTACAATTCAGTTTCTTGTTTGAGTCTCTTTTTTTAGTGCGATTGAGTCTGTTTGGTGTGATTCAGTCTCTTTTTGTAGTACGATTCTGTCTTTTTGTTAGTGCAGTTGCACATTGTGGCTATTATATTGTTTGGGCAGAATTTTATAAGCGCTTTTTCAGACAGGGAAACTAGCAAATCGAGATTGGGGATGTTTCTGTATAGTTTTATTTCCTAGTTGTGAATTTTATAATGGAAAGGACTTTCTGCAACCCCTGCACTTTTTACAATTTCCAAAGCTTTTTTATTTATTGTTTCTTAAATTAAAATTACTGTTGTTTAATGCACATGTGATCGCTTAGATGTGATTCACCTCCAGTGAAAGATCCATCTTTGTCTCTTCGACCAGTCGTATCTGGAGGAAACAAGAGATCTGTAACATTTGACGACATGGCACTGAATATTGTTCCATCTTCAGCAGGAGCATCAGCGTTGTCCCGCCCTGCCGTGCCCTGGAAGGTTGAACCTGAAGAACTCAATATCATTTATAATCCAGAGGGTGAGGCTCCATCATTAGGTTCTATAAATCTTTGTTGATTTGTACATAATGTTATCAGAATCAGCAATCTTCAGCAACATCATACCTAAATGTTATAATTAAATTTTTTATCAGCATTGCAGTTTTATGTACTTAATTCACAAAGGGTTCTGTATGACCATAATATTTGTGCTCGATGATTCATGGGTCCCTTCGTGAAATAGGTCCAAACAATTAATATAATTTATTGGATATAATGTTTTGGCTATGTCATCATACGATTGATTTGATAGTTTATTACACAAGAAACTTCATGACATTTCGAGCAGGAACCAAAACTGGAAGAGAAAGACACTTTATCATACAGGAAAGGAAGTACAACTAGATACCACCTAGTGGCCAAATACCAAACTTAAGTAAGATAGTCGATTATAAACTCAACATTTAACAATAACACTGGTAAACACAATTTTTGTCACAGAATTCTGGTCTGTTCCATATGAGTTTCCAAATATGTAATCAGAATGTTTCCATCACCCAAAGGAGATATCGTCTATTAAAGAATATACCTTACTGTGAAATAGCCAATGCATTTTATTTCAGTAAACCGATAGTATACAAAAAAATTTCATCATAACCAATTATAATATATTATTGTATGTTGTCATTGTCAGCACAGCAGAAATGTTGAGTCATGTTGTTATAATATATCCAGGCCCTTCGTTCTATTTGTCTGGCTGATACAAGCAGAACACGATGGGTCATGAATTGTGTATTCTATTCTGATATGAGCAAGTGTGACTTGTAATATTGAAATAAGCCCCATCTGATGTGGTCCCTATTTAATATAGAGCACTTAGTTAATATAATTTAAGAGTCATTTTGAAATGCCTAGAAAGTGTACTAATCATCCGGATTCCTTTTGCTACATTTATATGTTACTTTTAAGAAGCAAAAAGGCATTTTACTCCGCTTGTTAAGACATGTTATAAGCTGTACTTTGGATGTGAAATTGATTGGGACAAATACAGGGCCTCTCATTTCAATAACCTGTGTCAGACTCAACAGGTTGGGTCAAAGTTGAAGTTTGCTGTTCCAATGATCTGGAGGGAACCAAGAGATCACTTGACATAGCCTACTGTTACTTTTGCCTTACAAACATTGCAGGCATTACTTCCAAATCACAACAAACTGTCAATTACCCAAATTTACCATCTGCCATTAGGCAGAAAAAGTATGAGGCAAAAAACATTCATGATCCACTTGTGGAGCCGAATAAAGTATATCTGATTGGGTCTTGAAGAACTTTGTAAAAGCCATGGATAGAAGTGGACTAGGATTTGCATATCTTAGAAATACATTTCCACAAATAAGTGAGGTGAAAATCAAAGAAGGATTTTTTGTAGGGCCTAGTATTAGAAAACTGATGAAAGATGAAAACTTTGATGCTCAGTTGAATGACACTGAAAGAGCTGCATGGATTTCCTTTAAGATTGTTTGTCGCGACTTCTTGGGAAATAACAAGGCAGCCAACTGCACAAAATTAATGGATACTCTATTGAAATGGGATGTAACATGTCTTAAAAATGCACTTTTTGCATTCACACCTGGATTATTTTCCTGCAAATCTAGGAGCAGTAAGCGATGAACATGGAGAAAGGTTTCATCAGGACATTTCAGTAATGGAAAAACCAGGGCAAGTGGAGCTCCATTATGCTAGCAACTATTGTTGGACTCTTAAAGATGTTCCTGAGGTACAATATCGTGTCATAAACTACCTTTTAGGAGACTGCATATTCATATAACACATATAATGTTATATGAGCAATATAGTAGAAATTTAAACTACGTGTCACAAAAATGTTACGTGATGGAGAATTTCTAAGTACATATCTGAATTCCTTGCAAAAACTGTAATAGAATCAGACTTTTTCATTTCTGTGACAGAAATTTTTTTTTATTTTGTTGACTAGTGTAAGTGGGGACTTCCCCGAGTTATCCCAGGCTCCGCCGTTTACAATGGCTTTCCACTGCCCGAGTTATCCCATGCCCCACCATAAAGGGTTTAGAGATTTAGCCAAGTATAGCTATATGGGGAGGAAATTTGAGCCTCTTCTGAGTTCTGGCATACATCTCAGAGTAAAAATCTCTTAGTGTTTGAAACTATCTACTGAAGAAGTTCAAGAAATTATGCATCATAATTTGTTTTCAGATTTGAGACCTGAAGCCAAACGACTGTATGTTGTGAACAATACCGATTCTGTTCTCAAGTAATTAATTTCTCTTTTTCAGTTTTTGGTTACAGTGTTAAAATTTTCTGTGGTGAAGCTTGTATATTCACAGAATTTTTGCCATATTTGTATTGCTATTGTTAGGTCAGAAAAAGTAAAACTATTTAGATCTGCATTTCAAGGTAATTCAGTCACCAAATAAATATCTTATTGTTATTACTATTATTATTATTATTGTTATTGTTATTATTTCTGACAACTTATTAACTGGTAAGTGCTATACACATAGCATAAAGCTAAAGTCAAGAGCACTTTAACATAAAAACTAACACTTCTAAACTTCTTGTAAAGTGTATTAATAATGCATATGTTTTGCCATGCATTATGCATTGATTTGTGCTGTTCATGAGTCAGCATGCAATAATGAGAATGTATTTTCTATGTTTAAGCTGCACCTCAGTTTGATACAAGTGTTTCAGCAAATTTTCTGTAATGCTTGGTTGTGGTTGGCACAGATTTGTTTAGAGCTAAAATTCTAAATTCATAATAGCTATCTGCTTGGAAGATGATTTTTTGGATGATTCTAAATTTTGTTTCAAATTCTAAATTTGTGACCCATGTGACTCTGTGCGCAAGTTATTAATACATTGAATGAATCGAATTAGTCAATTGTGCTTGTGTTTTCAGTAGAGGCATTGCATTCATGTTTTCCTTCCATTACATTAAACTGTATTTTTTTTCTTTAGGTTTGAAATTTCATGGCCTGTTCGTTGCCTATCTGTTTTGCCAGAACATGGATCAGTACTGCCTAAGTTAGTCATTAATATTAATGCATCATTATTGTCAATATTGTGTTAAAACTAAACTACTATTCTATGGCAGCTGGGAGCATAGTATCTGTGCTTTTGTGCTGTTGCTTGCTTTTGTTTAAGTATGTTGATATCTGTTAAATATCAAGAGACAGTAATAGAATCACCAATTTTTTTGAAAATTAATTATTGTTGCGATTTCTAAATAATGAATTAATTCCACACCAATTAATTCAGATGCATCCTGTTAAATTTTTGGCTTTTTAAATTTTTGCTGACTAAGTTGATAGGTTGTTAAGATGATAAGTTGTTAAGATGATAAGTTGATAAGTTGTTAGAAAAAAGACTCAATTGGTATGGGCATGTCAACAGAATGGATGAAAGGAGACTACCATACAAGGCACTCTACACTCAAATAGAAGGGAACAAAGGAAGAGGAAGACCCAGGAAAAAGTGGATGGACAACATCAGAGAAGACATGAACATGAAAGGAATTACAATAGTAGAAGGAAGACGATTGACAAGATAGAACTTCTTGGAAGCATTTTGTGTCTAGCTATTGTCGCTGATGAGCTGGCAGAAAGCAAAGATGATGATGATGATGAAGTTGATAGGCATCTTTAATAACTCTTGTGTTTATCCTGCTTATCATGGACTTCCGTTTGTTTCTTCTTTCTTTTTTTTTTTGTGCTACAAGTTTTTAGTGTATGATTTAAATTATTATGATTATATAATTGTAAATATTATTAATTATTATAATTTAAATTGTTTGTTTTTGATTTGCTTCTTGATAAGCGATTTTGCAATTTGATTGCAATCCATTTTAAGTATTGTTACAATTTTAGCTCTTCGTTGCTACTGAATGTCTGTGCAATTGCTGACCTCAGACAGAAAGAAATCACTCTTCCATGGAGCGGAGTTTTACACGTCACGTGTAATGGCGAATCGAAGGTAATTTTCAGTGAATTTGAACTGTAACTGTGTTCCTAACTCTGGTTTCAATGGCTGACAAATAAGTGCCAGTCACTGTACAGTATGTGTTTTGAAAGGAAGTCATTCCTGCATTTTATTACAGCTTGGTAATTGCTGTCTACTATGGAACCAACTCTGTCTTGTTTTAAGACATTCAACTTCACATATTGTATTAGTGCTCCTCTGGTATTAATGACGGACGTGGTTTTTTTGCCTAGGTTATGGTTCATATAACCCTTAAATGGACACTTGGTTTATAGATTCAAATTAATTATGCATAAGTTTTGCTTGCTGAATAGCAATCTAGCGTGGTGTTAATTGTTAACAATTTGCGTGGCTTTTTGGTTAATTTTTATTAGGAATGCATTGAAACTGCTTGATGGGAATGAAAACAATACAGTATTTTCTCACATAAGGCATGAATTATAAATAAGCACGTGGTATACTGAGCATGTTGTATGCTATGCGTGCATAAAATGCAGTATATCAGGTTATGGATGAAGATTTAACAGGTGGGCGACAAACTTACTAAATTAGTGCCTAACAGGTGATTTGTTTTTGGTGATTTGTCTCAGTTGCAGAGTATGTAGTTGAAGTTACAGCACAATTCAAGTTACAGCACAATTTCAAACAGTTGTATTATTTAGTCTGAGGCTTATGATAAGCAGCAGTGAATGTTGTACTATTTTAGATGGTTCGTGTTAAAATAAGCGCAGCTAGTCTCCCTGCAAAGACAGTGCAGGAATCTGGAGCTTCCCTTGTACAGATGTCAGCAACAAGTCAGCAACCGACTGCTTTAGTCATTGCATATCCAACCTCACCAGAGGTTGAAGTTGACAACAAACACGTCAAATATACTTTGAATTATTCAACCACTTTTGTTGGCCAGGCACAAGGTGAGAAAGTGAGGTGTTTCATCTGAACTTTGTGACCTCCTGATTGTACAGGGTGGCGCAAAAAAGCCATACTAGTCACATTTAGGTTTGTATTTAATATAGTCTGTTTTTTTGTGCCACCCTGGACTCAAATAGGCCCTATTGTTCTAAATAGGTCTGCGTGTGTTGGTTGGTAGGTAGGGTGGGGTGGCTGACACCAAGAAAGGCTACAATTGAAATTACATGGCAGGATACTTATCGAAATTGTGGACATTCACAGTTATGGTGCTAAAAGTCCATTACAAGGACTTGGTGACAAGCTTCCACTTCTGGGTCTTCCTGATTATTCACCATTGTATACCAATCGATGCAACAATACAGCACCATCATGATGCGAGTGTGTGTTTGTGTGTGAGTGCATGCGTGGTTGAGTGCATACGTGCGTGCATGTGCCTATATTGTTACTATACATATACATATATAGATGCATTATATATGTGTATATATATATATATATAATTATATTATATATATATGTGTGTAAAAATGTCATTGGTGAGGATGTTGTATGTCTGCTTAGTTATCAACCAAATGCTTTATATCGATTAGACTGAATTTGATGCAAGAATTTGTGTGGTTTCAAAAAGTGAAACATTTGAAATCTCACCTTCTTTTAGGAATTTGATGCTGAGACATTTAAAAATATATATCTATATCTTTTATTGTTTGATGCATGACTGATGGACAGATCTACTGATGGAAATTAAGAACGAGAGCAAATACTGTGTGAATTGGGTCATTTCGGGAATTTCACCTCCATTTATTAGGGTGAGTTACTGTACATACCTGCTGAAAGGTACTGAAACGTAACTTGTATAAAGTAATGTTGATGTACATTTTTACTATTGCACATAATTTTAAATATTTTCAAGGAATAGTGGGTGCCAGATTACTGTAACATAGCAATAAGACGTACTTTTCCACCCAGAGCTGATGTGCCCAATTCACTTGAAATTGACCTCTAACTTCAAGCTTACGCTGTTTTGGGCAAGTGACTTGTTCCAAACTTTCAGGTCAACTGCACTGAGTTAGTTGTATATTATTAGCTTAAGGTTTTATGATTTTCTGAAACTAATCAAAATGTGGGTTTAAACATGTTTCTAATAATTTATTTCTAGGTATTGTGGCAGCAGTTCTGTAGTTTTGTAGTGTGTATTTTTTAATTCTTAGTTAACATGGAATTATGCTGGGTTATGCTGCTGTGTGTTATTGATTATATTGTGAATTTTGTTTCCCTAATTATATGTGTGTCAATTTTGTTTGTTTTTGGGAAAATTTGTCTAGCCACCGGGAGATTCAGAGGGTGTTTTTGGATCCCAGCTTCGAGTATTGCAGACGATTTTCTCTATGCAGCAATCCAATGGAACGCTCGAGGCCGAACAGAAGACTCGGGTACGGCGCGATTTCAGTACGAATCTAGGCCGGCTTGAATGTCAATGACTTGTTTTCTTTATTTAGCATAAGATGAACTGACTGTGACACTCTGTTTGTATCTGACCAACTGACATTTTCCTTAACTCCTTCCTGAAATTTAATAGTAAATTATAACACTTTTTTCATAAGTTCTTCGGGAACTAAGTACCGAGAGCCATTATGTGTGCGCGCGCGTGTTTATCTGTGCATGGTAGTGTATTGCAAATTGCTTTGCAGAATGGTGCCGGTAATATACACTTTTAAAAGGTAACGGTAACTCCGTAGACCAGCGCAGGCCCGTTGGAGAACCGAAGGGTTAGCGCCTTCAGTTTTAAATAGAAATGGCTGAATGAGGGTGGATTGCCAGCCTTTCCCTCGCTGTCTTTCCTTCCACCGAGTTAACACCCGATGCACTCATTCACAGCTGAGTCGACTGGGTGGGGGGGACTTGGGACGGAAACAACTGATAAGTTTCTACCATGGCCAAGAGCTGAACCACGGACCTCAAGATTGGCAGACCAGTGCGCTAACCACTATTCCACCGCTCACCACAATATACACTTTACACATTTACTGTGGATGTTTACCAGTATTCTCTCGATGTGAAATGGAGAGCAGAAGAACTCTGATAGTGTAACAGATTACTCCTGTTGAGGCGTTTTACTTAATCTCTAATTGAATTGTTATTTCAGATTTTTGTGAGATTTCGTCCTCATCAGGCCGGCGCCTATTTTCAGTTTTATGATCTAAAATTTGAAATGCTTGATGATCCTGACAAGTCCGCCAGCTACAGGCTTCATTTATTTGGTGAGGTGAGTTTGCGGAAATGTTTTATGCCATGGAATTGGGTTATTCAGGTCAGGTTTTCGTCCTCCATCCGTGTTGGTGCCCAGGGCCACCCCCCCCTCTGCACGCTACTGGATGGAGCAGTACCGATAATAATAATAATAATTTTGCTGGTTGAGTGATATCTGTAGCAGACTGTGGCATTTAAGTATGACATTCTTGGCTGCATAATTTGTGTGTCTACCGCTGTCCTGCTGATGTTGCGTTTGCATTTATTTTGATTGTTCTATCAGAGCAAGAAAAACGAAGCGTTTGGAGTTTCAAACTCGACGATCGGTATACAAGGCATCAGTGCAGTTACCAACGCAACTGGTGCAGTAAATGATTCTGGTGATGGCGATTCCACTGTGCAAACCACGACTGCACCATCAAAGTACATACTTTGAACCTGAATTAGAATGCCTCTATGATATTACCTTAGCATGTTGATGGTGCTTACTTATATTTCAGTTTAACAGCTTCTGTTTGCATATTGGCCATTCAGTGTCACCAACCATCAACACTGAATGAATTAAAATTAAGACACTGAAAAATTAAGATACCATCCTAATGCACATTAGTGTCTGATGCCAATCTTAGAGAATACTTCTTTTCATGTCTGCTTTGAGATCTGTAAACTTAAAGCTTACGGATTTATTTTGCACCAATCTTTTGTTATCATGCCATTCTCTTTGTTCTTTCATTTTGATTGTGACCATTTCTTTCCCCCATTCTCTTTCTGTTGCTTTTAATCTTTGCAATCAGGAGTTCCTTAGGCTGGATTCTCAACCCACCAGATCAGAAGTATTTGACCTATGGCATTACCTTATAATTACCTGGCATTACCTTGCAAGTTTTTTCCTAATGTAATAATGGTTATAAAAGTTATCTTGTATCCAATGCATTGGTGTAGTTTACACTTGGAGATGACAGCAATTTTAAAATGACCGATTCTTCTTGTTGAAGTATTTTATTTTATGAAGTCTTTAGGGCAGTGGTAATGGTCTCTTTGCTGCCAAATGAGTATGATGTATCACTTGGAGTTAAGAATATAGTTGTCTGAAAGTTTGCTGAAATCTTGCATTGGAAAATTCAGCTATTTGTAGGCAGTTATTTCTTGCTGTTCAGGCCAAAATCAAAGGAAGGTGGACTTTCTTGCCAGCCAAAGATGGTGGAATTTGGAAATGCACTGGAACTGAAATTGCAGGCCAAAGTTAAAATAAGCAATTCAACTGCTGCAGACCAAGTGGTATGTCTAGTGTCTCTTTATTATATTACCATGGAACGATTCTGTAGCTGCAGTGCATTTAAGAAATGGTAGCATTTCTTCAAAGTTATATTAATCAAAAATAAAGTTTATGCTAGCAACAGTATACTTAATCAAAGTTAATTCTGTGCATAATGGATTGTGATAATAGGTTTGTGACTTTTACTTTTAGATTGAAATTCTGAATGACAGAGACCATTCATCCATCACAATCAAGTATGGAATGCAGTGTCACTGGTTAACCTAATATTTGCTATCATTACGGAGAAACATTTACAAATGTTTCTGTATCCAAATTTATAACAGTCAATGCTATGGAGTGAAATAAAACTTGTGTATCTCGTTAGTTAAATTATATTGAGGGTTGGGACACATACATCTGCTCATTCAACATAGGCAGTGTAGCCTTTGCAATCGATTTCAGTGGGAGGAGATTGAGACACGGGGCTTAAAATTTTTCGATTATGTAGTGTCAGTAAAACATTTACAAATGTTTCTGTATCCAATAATTATAACAGTCAATGCCATGGTGGAAAATTTATATAAAACTTGTAGCATATATCTACCAAAGTCAAAAGCGCTATATTGAGGGCTGACATGTCATATGCTCATTTAAGAAGGGGATGATGTATGTGACACTTTTTCCATTTGGACATTAAAAATCCACTTTGATGGTAACAAGAACTTCGAGACACTTGTGAAAACTTAAAATTGAGTCCTTAAAAGCGGTCCTCCTAGAAATAGTTCAGCAACATTGACCTCAACGAATAACGGGAACTAGGTGTTGAGAATATTTGAAAGTAAGATCCTCCGTCTTTATGGACTATAAATCCTCAACTTGGTCTCCGACAACCGGTGACTTCGAAGCCAAGACTGACGAAGATGGAATTATAATGGTGATGTCAGAGTTTTGCAGTTAGTTAGGCATCCTGACTATTTTATGAATAAGAAAAAAAAAGCGGATGACCTTGATAAATTCTCAATAGCAAACGATTGACTATAAACTACCAACCACGTGAAGAAAAGTATTTGTAAAGAGATCTTCCAAAATCCAGCATACATTTTTCTGTTGACATTAAGCATCCATCAGAACATGATGTCATTTCTTTACATAATGTGAATGTTACTGGATCCTGGCTTTATGGACTATAATTCAATGGAATACAGCTGAGTTGAATAAAATCAATTTTAATGGTGCTACAGAAGTTTTTGCTAGTTAGTTAGGCATCCTTATATTTTATGAATAAGAGAAAAAAAGTGGGTGAAACTTGATAAACTCAATAGCCGTCCATGACTATCTATTACCCATCGCTGACTGAAATGCCATCTTACTAAAGCCATCTTCCAACATGCGTACATTTTCCCTGTTGACATTACATCCATCAGATCATGATGTCATTTCTGTACATGTGTGAATGTAAATTTTGACCATGGCATTATCAAGGGAATACAGCTAGTTGAATAAAATCAGTAAGGCAGTATGCGGTTGGCAGTCTTGAGGGGACTTGTGAAAACTCCATAAAAGACTCTGGATCACACTAAATTACTTATTCTTGAAACCCCTTTCTCTGAGTTAAATGTTCTGTCATTGCTATGGGCTATGTTGATAATAGAAAATAATATTTTGTTGGCTGTTTTGCGCAGAGCACACCATTTCCTGAATCTGCCCGTCATTCTTCGGCCCGAGAAGTCGGGCAACTTTTACGGTGTCCTGGTTCTGAAGACCAAAGCCGGGAATACAATCGTCGTCCAGCTTCACGCTGAAATTAATTGATAATTAATTTATCAGATATTTGATTTTATTTCTACTAATTGCCTTATTCAGCACGATAAATATTGTGTTCAGAAGACAGGGGTTTTTGCCACTTGTGGCTAAATTTTATCGCATTTTTCAAGCATCTATATTATATTGACTCCGATTCTTGGATATGTTCTTATCAGTCTCACAGAATACAGTGACAGAGGCTCAGTAAAACTTTACCTTATCATAATTGTAACAGATGGTCCACATTCTATTGTCATGGATTTGAATTATATTGTAATTGTTGTAGCTAGCTTTTTAACATTTTATATTTATATACAATAGGCAACAAAAGCATGTGGCCCTCCACATGCTGAGCAGAATTTATAATGGCCCCTTGAAACAAAATGTTAGCCAGACCTTGCTCTCGATGTTAAATATTTCATGTAAGATATATATAATTTGTTTGCACGTTATAAAGGAGGAGCATTGTATTTGTGTTTTAATTTTAAAAGGCTGCAAATGGACTTTTTGGTGCACATATGGTCTGTGTTTTTATGAATTTTTCTTTCACTTAGTTCTTGGATGTTTTAAGTACGTATCAACTGAAGCGTTGTCTAGTTTCTTCTGGCACGTGATCTGACATCCCTCTTGACAGACTATAACTAAGCTAGTGCTTTGTGTTTCATAGAATAAGGCTGATGGTTTCTTGTGTTTGAAGCAGAAATGCTGTACTCCTAATAATTTCCATTACAGTTTCGTTCATTTTTCAATGTGAATTTTCAAAAAATAATGTTTGGAGTATACAAATTAATACAGTTGATTTCATAATAAAATTGCAGTTGTAAATTCCACCGTTGTTGGATTTTGCTCAGTTGTTTTGTGGTGACATAACTCGGTGCAAGCCATTTCTCACACAGATGATGATGATGATGATGGTCGCCAAAATTTTGTTCTCTGGTTCTCTTGAAATTCGCACCGTTTGAAGCTCATTCAATGCCTATACACAATGTGCAATTACTGTCGATGTTAGATATCTTTTGGGCCTTCGATTTATTGCTAATTTTTACTTAGTCTTTGTCACCCATGCCAAAATAATGTGGGAAATCGTTTTAGTAGAAAAATAGACAAATTCAAGATGAATTATGACATGAAACTAAATTTATGTGAAGCTAGATATTTGGGCCTGTCATGCTGCGACTGAGTAGTAAAAATCGAAGTTTGACTTTGATATCTCACAATATGGCCATCTTACATGCAAATGAGCTGAAAATCAGCAGAAATATGGGGAAATAATTATGTGCTGTACACGTGTAAAAATTTTGATAGAAATTTAGTTTTTGACGTTACAATTGAATTTTACAATTTAGGCTGTTATCGCCAATGTTTAAATTTCACACCATTACCGTTTCAAACAGTAATTTAATAGTTACTGCAGGCCATTGTTCTTCCTAGAATATTTAATTTGTTCCATATTGACATCGATTGGCACTATTCGTCTTGTGCTGATCTCGTGAGCTTGTTTCTATTTAATCGTACATTGTCATTCGTCAATAAGACGAAGATGGGCCTATTCTAAAAAAATGGATTGTTTCGATCTGACGTCGTTACAAAAAAGTCGCAATTAAATTATCAGAACATAAACAAATTACATAATAAGGAAATGAAATTAATAGGCCACTATTCGAGATTTAGCGACTTCGGAATTAAATAATACGTCGAAATGATGACTGTTTATGTTGACGATTTAACGATGGCCTTACTACATGGACACGTTTTAAAAGAGACCTCCAATGAAGTCTCTCACGTTCTTACATTTACCCTTTAAAACAGACGGTTAACCGATGTATCTGTCGGGATGACAACCATAGTAAAGGATAAAAACGCACAGTAGTTTCACTCGTGGTATCTTGTAATGGATAACTGGCGAATGGTTTGTTTCGCATGGGCTCGTTAGTTATCATTGGCCTTTAAGTCTGGCACTGTTACTTCTATGGTTATTTTCGTAGGCAGGTGTTAGTGCTTTGGATTAAATGACGGGAAGACGAAGGATTAAGACGAATAGCGTAAACTAAGGCCTTAAGGTGGTTGTCGTCCTCTACCTGACAATAGAATGTCTGCTGCATCCTTCTAACGTTGGGGCTGTTTGTCAGAATTTTTGCAATTTAACTATGTCTCTTCCCTCCAGCCAGGGATATTTGTACACCCCCTAACACACCCCAACCTCCCAACCCCCATTTTGAGACCGACGCCCCTTCCAATTTCAGCTAGGGAATGATTTTTTTGCCTGTCAGACTTTTTTGGGCAGAGGACCCCCGGAATTTACCGACACCCCCTCCCAATTGAAAATCCTAGAAATAACCCTGCCTCCAGCCAGTTCAATCCCCTCCCCCAAAGGCCTGGAGTCCGGATAAAACACTGAGTTAGAGAACGGAGTAATCGTTATATAGATAAGAGTTTTAACCACGCATATGTGTGTATGGCAGCATCTTGACCTGGTTGCGATGCTCCCGTTTGTCGGCTGCGAGTGCTAGCTCGCCGGGTGGGTGAGCAACCACGTGCAGACGGCGTCTAACTGCGTACGTTCAGCTTACTCAGCGTCTACAGTTCGGTGCTCAGTTAAGACGGAGCCGGACGCTAAATATAGGTACAACCTCTTCACGACAGCGCTGCAACACTCGGATATAGATCGTATAGCTAGTGATTCAGTTGGGGCCTTCGAAGAGAGTGGTTCTCAGGAAAATTCTTCGTAGAATACTGTTCGTCAAGGGCGTCTTTCCGTGTAAAAATTCCCGCACAGTGCCCGGGGCCCCGCGCATCTTAGGGGCCCCGCGCGCGCGCAAACTACTTTTTTTAACGTAGGATTACATTTTATTTTTTTGCTTGTCAACATTCAAAAACGCTGGAAATGACCTTTTTGCTTGTCAACATTGATCTTC
Source organism: Metaphire vulgaris (assembly GCA_018105865.1). NCBI lineage: Eukaryota > Metazoa > Annelida > Clitellata > Crassiclitellata > Megascolecidae > Metaphire > Metaphire vulgaris. The sequence continues at coordinate 6,332,517 of CM030856.1, forward strand.
ACGTCTAGAGCCCTGCAGGCCGCCAGGTTCCCGGGGCCCCGCACTGGCTAAAGACGCCCCTGCTGTTCGAATTTTTGTGCTAGTGTCCAAAAGATCATTCACTAAAGCGGACCTGTTCGTTTTGTCGGGGTTTGGGAACTGGAGTAAAATTGGGTTAAAAAGTGGGGGCCTAGCCCCCACGCCTTCTCCCTTCCCGTGGAAGCCTCTCTAAATGGGAGATGGTTCAGGTCTAGAGGCCTGATAGAAGTTTACGTGTATGAGCTTGGGGATAATCCCCATTGATTGAAGACGATTCCTTCTATAGTTGAAGTCCATTTTGGAAAAAAATCGAACACTGGTCTAAAATTAGTTCATATAGCCTATGTGGACAATGAGAAAGGAAGATATAAAACGATTAGAGGCTTTTGAAATGTGGATTTGGAGGAAAATGCTAAAAGTAAAATACACAGAGCATAAGACAAACGAGGAAGTCATGAAGGAGATAGAAGAAGAATAGAAGACGCTAGAAGAAGAATAGCCTGATAGATACAATCCGGAAAAGGCAGAGAAATTGGATGGGACATGTCCTCCGGCATGACTCTCTACTAAGAACAATAATCGAAGGAAAACTGGAGGGAAGAGAGTGAGAGGTAGGGATAAGTTGGAGTGGATGATGAATAAAGGATATCAGGAACTCATTCCAATCGATCGGGGGGAAAACTGGATACCTGGACCTGTCGAAAGACAGAAACACTGATGATGATAGCCTATGTATGCCTAACACAGGCCTACTGCTTGAAACATTTCAAGATGAAGCAGTTCAGTAAAATGCGGCATCGAAAAGTTTCTTGTCGACATTCTGCAAAATATCAAAGATATCAAAAATATCAATCGTCTTCGAAGAATATTCACTGAAGTAGGCCTAACAAGCAGTGGCGGCTCCACCGGGGGCCAGGAGGACCCGTGCCCCCTATCGAGTGCCTGCCCACCCAGTGGCCCCTCTGTTGGGACCCTATACTTAATGCTACATACATTAAACAACAGATGGCTGGCCCCCATGATTATAAGTTGCCACCCCAACGCCCCCCTTTGCCAAATCCTAGAGCCGCCACTGATAACTAGGTTCCGTAAGCGTAAACTTCTATTAGGCCTCTAGCTTGAGCCCCCACTTTTTGAGAGACTACCATAGGGAATGAGAAGGCATATGGGTTAGGTCCCCTCAATTTTTATCCAAGTTTACCCCAATGCTAGGTTCTCATTGTTGCAGTGGCGTAGCGAGGGTATATAGCGCCCCGGGGGAAACATACTGATGGCAACCCCTTAAAATTCAATTTCTCAACTTCAGAAAATTCCTGACAAGCAAAAAAGGTTGTTGCCATGTGCGAACTCCTCGCGTAATGCGGCTAATGCCCTTTGCTACCCTGACTCAAAACCCGATTTTTGCGCCCCCACCTCTGTCCCCTAGCTACGCCACTGCATTGTTGTAGAAAAAGTAACGCATAGTCATGCAAATTTCGCCGTTGTCATTCTTCCTTGTCAATAAGATGCAGGGTTATTTCTAGGATTATCAATAATTAATTTCGGGGGGTGTCGGTATATTTTGGGAGTTTCAACCGAAAAAGTCTGACAAGCAAAAACAGCCATCCCAGGCACAGATTGGGGGTGGGGGTTGTGGGGTGTCGGTCTCAGATTGGGGAGTGTTGGGGGATCTTAGGGGATGCAAAAATATCACTGATAAGATGTCAAGAAAGTCCTGTCTTTTCTCATGCTAGAGAGTCGGTTAGAAAATAACGCGGAAATGTTCGCTCTCACTCTTCTAAGATTTTCTTTCAGTACTCTGGGCTTCTAGGTAAGCGTAGATTTGGTCCAGCATTAGTCGCTCCCTTGGCTGCTCGGCTGCATTCCGCCCGCTGCTTTCGTGCTGCTATCTTCGCAGGCGGAATCCCAGCCGTGTGTTACATCGGCCCAGACCTGCTCTCCTGGCTCGACCGCCGACGCCACCGCCGCCGCCGGAAGAAACGTGCGCTTTGGATAACCGCGTTGTTCCCGCAAAAGAAAACTCTTCCGAGTTCAGGATTTTCAAGGTTCGAATCCCCCGTGCTTTGTGCTTCGATCCCGATCGATCGGCGGCTGAAATGGATTCAGCGCGTTTGTCCGCACTTCGCAAGAGGCGCGAAGAGCAGGCGTCGAGTTCATCGGACAGCGAAGACGAATCGTCGTCGTCCTCCTCCTCGTCTGGGTCTTCTTCTTCGTCCAGACTGTCGTCTTCGGCTTCGAGTCGAACGAGCACCGAAGACGAGGCGGAAGATCCGAAGTCACCCGCCACCACCACCAAGCAATCGAACGCTCAGTCAAGCGTCAAAACCCAATCAAGCGCGTCGTCTTCGTACAGGAAATCCAGCGATTCTCTCGATGTCAATTCGAAGTCGATTCCGGAGCCAGCGGCAGCTAAAACGTCGAAGTCTCCCACTCAGGAAGTAAACGCCAAGACGGTTGTCAAGGACGATGACAAGACCGCCAAGAAAGCGTGCAGGTTGACGGAAAACGAATCAGATGGACTTGGAGCGAGAAAATCAAAAATCCCATTTCTGGAGACGTCGTCTGCCAAGAAAGTTGTTGCATCGACCATTGCAGAGACCAGAAGCGAAGAACTTCCGAATCTAAGCGCCAGGAAGTCCATCGCGACGAAGAAAGCGGCGTCGGAAGCCATGGAGGAAAGTTCCGGAAAAGTGGAAATCAAATCCGAAGAGTTGCAAAATCTGAGCGCAAAGAAATCCGCAGCAAGGAAATCTCCTGCAGTGGAAGAGGTCGAGAGCGAAAAGACTGTGTCGAAGATTTCAGGCATTAGAGGAAAGATTGCTAAAGTCTCAACGCTGGACGATGCCGTCAAAGATGATTCGAAGGGGAAAGCGTTGAAGGAAAACGCGGAAACGCCTTCCAATGAAATACCAGAGAAGAACTCTAAGGAGGTGTCAGGCAAGATCTCAAAACTGCATGGAACGGTGAAACAAGTCGAAAATCTTACAGAAGAGAGGGAGAGTAGCAGCGACTCAACTAAGAAACCGCTGGGAAAGTTATCCGGAGGTAAAGTGAAGAAGTCTTCTGGAAGCGCGAATGAAGACGACGATGCCAAAACGGAGAAAGTCGCATCGGATGCAGTCATGTTGTCTGTTTCCAAAAAGAATCCAGGTTCTGATAGAACTGTCGACGAACCGTCTGCAGATTCTGAAAAGATCTCGAAGATTCCTAAGTTTAAGAAGTCGGGCGAAACGAATAATTCCGCGGAGGAAAAAATGGCCGCGGCTGCCGTCGAAAAGCCGGCGAAGTTGATCAGCTCCGAGAAACAGAAGTCGAAGGAAATCGTAGAGGACGACAAAGTGGAAAAACCGGCAGAAAAGGTCGGCAAGAAATCGAAGGTCCCTCCTGCAGAAAATAGTACTCCTGAGGACGAAAAAGTGGGAAAAGCAGCAGAAAAGGTCGGTAAGAAGTCGAAAATTTCTTCTGCGGAAAATACTACCGCTGAGATCGACAATAGTGGATAAACCAGTCGAAAAAGTCGGTAAGAAGTCGAAAATTTCTTCCGCGGAAAATACTACAGCTGAGGACGAAAAAGTGGAAACACCAGTCGAAAAAGTCGGTAAGAAGTCAAAAATTTCTTCCGCGGAAAATACTATTGCTGAGGACGAAAAAGTGGAAAAAGCAGCAGAAAAGGTCGGTAAAAAATCGAAAATTTCTTCCGCGGAAAATACTACTGCTGAGGACGACAAAGTAGAAAAATCAGTAGAGAAAGTCAGTAAGAAGTCGAAAATTTCTTCCGCGGAAAAAAATACTGCTGAGGATGGCGTCGATAAGAAATCCGAAGTTTTAGACATCGAAGGCAGCTCTGGACTCATTCTGGAAGTCGGTTCAAACAAAGAGACGGCGAAAAAACGCAAGAAATCGCCGATCAAAGACACCGCAGACAAAGCAGAAGGAGAGGACGAGAGGAAACCTTCCGAAACTCTTATCGACGATTTTAATAAACCTTCCGCAGATATAAAAACAGACAAAGATCAGGCATCGGGCGGTAACAAACTGTCTGCGGACAGCGCCGATTTGGAAGCATCGACAAAAACTAAAAAGGGGTCGAAGAGATCATCAAAATCACCGACCCCAGTGAACGAGACGATGGCGGATGAAAATCCGTCTCTAGGCGCTGTAGAAAATGTGGAAAAAATAACAAACAACGAACTTGCGTCGTGTGGTAACAAGCTGTCTGATGAAAATGCAGAGACAGACGCACCAGCTAAATTTAAAAAAGTACCTAAAAAGTCTTCAAAATCACCGACTCCGGCGAACGAAGCAATAATTGCAGATGATGAGAAACCTACTCTGGAAGTTGGAGGAGTTGCTGGAAAATTACCACTCGACGCTCCCTCTTGCGGAGTGGACCTGGAGAGCACAAGTACTGTTGTTGTTGTTGTCGATAAAGTCGATTCAACAACACTCGAACTCACCGGCACAAGACCTGCGGAGGAAAATCCCACGGGGACTGTCCTGCTCGCGGATAATCTTTGCGTGGCCAGCGAATCGGTTGCTAAAGAAACTGGAGCGAAACTTGCTGCGAAAGAAATCGAGAAGACGAATGAAACTGTTGACGACGAAACCAAAGCTAGCGCTTTGAAGAAAAGTAACGATAAAAACGTCGTCATCACCGTTCAGGAAAGTCCAAACACAGGCGCGAAGTTCGAAACTTTAGAAAAACCGAAGGAAGAGAAAAAGATGGCCGACGAGACGGAAACCGCCGCGACTCAGATCGACAGCAAACCGAAAACCGAAGAAATCGACTCGGTCCCGGTCGAGACGACGGCTACAGTCGAACCCGCTCCGGTGGCGGGCGGTTCAGCGCTTGGACCGACCGAATTAGACGACGAATTAAAGTTCGACGCCAGAAAGGAAACGGTCGACGATTTCATTCAGAGAATTCTGTCCGAGGTCCGAAGCTCCGATCAGCACCTCAAAGAACTGGCCAAGGAACGACCCGCGGCCGAGTCGGAAGAAGCGCCGGTCGAACAGAGCGACGAGCAGACGAACAAAGAGGCGAAGACGATCGTACAGGTGGCGACGAAAGAGGCCGCCATCGACGACCAGGTAGCAGCAAAACCACCGACGGCGGCGGCGGCAAATAGGCCAACCACTCTGGAGCAGACACCAAAAGAAGACGACCAGGTCAAGCAACGCACCCGATACCCAGGTAAGCAGAATAATTAGTTACTCTCAGCAAAATACTAAACGTTTTATAGGCTGAATTTATTCGATTTTTATAAAACTATCTTCCTTGGGCTGCTATTAGATGGTCCAACGAACAGTAGCGTCATTTCACACTTTTCTTGGAGGGAAAGTCATTTTTTGGCACTTTTTTGGCATATTTTGGAAATGTTTGGCAATTTTGGGCAAATTTTTATTTTTTATATTTTTTGGCAAATTATTGGCATTTCTGGCAATTTTTTTCACATTTCACATTTATTTATTTAATGCATTACAGGCCTACATCATTTCTTCATTTCCTTGGGGCCACAGCCTCCTAACCCCCCTTTCCCCCAAATGACGCCACTGCCGACGAATTGAGCATCTCTACTGTAGATCTGCTACTGACCTAGGTTAAAATATCTAGGCTTAGTCTAGATTTTAAAAAGCTTAAAATACATCTCTTCCAATTGACATTTCCTCCATAGTCTGTCTTGCTGTTTTCCACTCTGTTCTCTGGAATGACCTGGACTTTTCCTGATGGATTTAGAAAGTCTTAAATTATCAAAAATACAAAAATAGCGCCATAGAAGTGCATGATAATAATAATAATAATAATAATAATAATAATAATAATAATAATAATAATAATAATAATAATAATAATAATAATAATAATAATAATAATAATAATAATAATAATAATAATAATAATAATAATAATAATAATCTATAATTATAACCTATTATTATTGTATCATTAGTACATGGATATGCTGGATATGCTGTAATGATGCAAGCTTAGCTGAATTTTGTTATTCTATACGATGAAACCAAACAGGAACTCAGATATAGCATGAGCTCTTTTCTAGCATGGAGTGTTTTAATCGAACCGTTTCTGCTGACACACGAACTGACAATGATTTTCCGTCAACGCGGACACTTTTTCCTGTCTGCGCGTTAACGTCGTTTTTCTCTATTCTCAGTGGCGGTTCCACCATGTTGATGACTGGGGATGTATCCCCCGCCGGGGTTCCGGATTACCTTTTTTGCTTGTCAACCTATTTTGGGTGAGTTTTTAAAAATTAGCGAAATATACAGCGAATGGCCATTTTTTGCTTGTCGGCCTTTTTGCAAGGTTTTATTAACATTTAGTGGGCAAAACACTAACAATGACCTTTTTCTTTATTTTCTCTTGTTTCTTCTTCACTTTGCCTCCCCCACCAACTTCCTATACATTTTTTCATCCCCCATCAAGAATCCCTGGAACCGTCGCGGTCTATTCTTGTCTCTGTTGAAAGCGGATGAAGACGAAGAGCTCGCCATCTTGGCCAAATATTTCGCAAAGAAAGAAGGTCGCCAGCTGGGAGGAGGAGGAGGAGGAGGGACCGATCCTCTTCTTCAGGACGTCAGCGCATCCGATGAACTGGACAGTCGATCCCTTGGGGCGGCGGATATCATGAGACGCCGGAGGCTGGACCAGGGCCAGGGCCAGGGCCAGGGCCAGGGCCAGGGCCAGGAGGACTACGACTTTGACGATGGATCCGACTGCGGTCCGCCGTTTGCCAGGACGATGGCCGGACCGAAGGTCTCCAGGAGAAACTTCCAACGGTTGGTGGTCGACTATAAGCGCTCTCTATAATCCGTAAGGGGCCAGCCATATATTACGTACGCATTGAGGGTGGTTGGATTTAGGATGCGCACTGGGAGAGGGAGGGGTGGCGACTGAACGCGTACGTATGCAGATTTATATAGCCGCCTATATGTAACAATTGAAAAACAAACGCTCAGGCAGAAGACTGGTTGATATTACACACTTTAGATTGGAACACAACTACTTTCTTTCTGGCAGGCCACGAGCCACGAGAATTGTTCACACTATTTCACGCGTTAAACCATAATATCTCTAGCTTTTCTTAGCTATGACAACGTTAGTCCGCCCTAAGTTATAGCGAACCTAGAGGGTTTGTACAATTTAGTACGTTTTATCGAAGGTATGTTATAATCCACTACATCAAGCGGGACCGTACATTGTGGCACGTTATCTGACTGATCTCTGGAATGACCTTGTCTTATGCGGATGGATTAGAACTACCATCGATTGATACCTGGGGTATTAGAACTGGTGCTATAGAAGTGCATTATTATTATTATTATTATTATTATTATTATTATTATTACTATTATTATTATTATTATTATAGTAGTAGCTAGTAGTAGTAGTAGTAGTAGTACTACTACTGCTACTGCTGCTACTACTACTACTACTACTACTACTACTGCTGCTGCTGCTGCTGCTGCTGCTGCTGCTGCTACTACTACTACTACTACTACTACTGCTACTACTACTACTACTACTACTACTACTACTACTACTACTACTAGGCTACAGTGGCGTCATTTCACACTTTTCTTGGGGGCGAGAAATTTAGTAAAATTTTCTTTTCAAATTTTTTTATTTTTGGAAAATTTTTTTACTGAGTTAGTTTGAGTTTCAAAAAAAAGTCGACGACCTTTTTTTTTTTTTTTTTTTGCTCGTCAGTTCTTTTTACGTTACAATTACCCCAAAAATAGTTGACGACCTTTTTTTTTTTTTTTTTTTTTTTTTTTTTTTTGTCAGCTCTTCTCAATTACCCCAAAAATAGTTGACGACCTTTTTTTTTTTTTTTTTTTTTTTTTTTTTTTTTTTGCTTGTCAGCTCTTCTTAGGTTATTAATACACTACAAATTATTATTTTCATTTCCTTGGGGGGGGCCGCGGCCCTGTTTTTTTGGTGTTGCACATATTAATACATTATCAATTAATATTTTCATTTCCTTGCTACCCCTACCCAAATGACGCCTCTGCTAGGCTACTACGTGTATTATGTTATAACCGAGTTCATAATAACAAAGTTCTACTCTATTATTATTATTATTATTATTATTATTATTATTATTATTATTATTATTATTATTATTATTATTATTATTTGTCAGGTATACTTTCGGGGAATCGGATTTGAACGGAAGAGAAGAGGGTGGATTTGTCTCGAGATTTCGACGAGAGCGTCACGGCAGCGGTGCGCTCCCTGAAGAGGCGTTCGTCCCTCGGCGCAGCGAAGAGACGTCGGAGGTGGTCCGTCAGAAGAGTCGCGGCGTTCGGGCGCTCGTCGAGAAGCAGTCGGAGGTCGTCGACACCGTCAAGCGGGCGTCGAAGGGACTGGACGAGCTCGAGAGGGAGATCATCGGCGTCAAGCAGATGTCGCTCGGGTACCGGACGCACGTCGAAGCCCTCGAGACGGCCTTCGACGCCGAGGCCAGGACCTACGACGGCGAGTACCAGGCGGCGGTCGAGGCACCCGGCAGCGAAGGCCGGCGCAGCCTCAGGGCGGTGGTCAGAGGAAGAGGGAAGACTTCGTCGGTCTCATGTTCGGCTCGAAGCGGAGCTCCGTCGCCGATCCCACGGCGGGGGTCGACGCGTTTTCCACCCCGGCCGTGGCGAGTTTCATGAATATCTACGGGTTGGGTCAGCGAGGAGGACCGGAGGCGGTGGTCGTCAACGGGGTCGCCGAGGGTCACCGACCCGCCGCCCACGAGTTCGGTCTCGAGGCGGCGGCGGACGGAAAGGTGGGACCGACGAAGGTCGACGACTGCATGTCGGCGCTCGAGAGAAGATACGAATTGACCGGAAGGAAGGACAAGGAACCGGACGCAGGTATTTCCGGTTGGAGTTCGACCGTCGTTTCCGGCATAGACGTCGGGACTTCCGCTTCCGACGAGCTTCTAAGCCGAATCCGAGCGAAATATCCGATCGCCTCCTTGTCGTCGTCATCATCGTCGTCTTCTTATCCGGGCGATCCGACCGGATCATCGTCCAGGTACACGGATCTCACATCCATGTCCGGTTATATCGGACCTTCGTCGAACGGACAGTGGTCGTCGAATCGTGGACCGGCACGAGGGTCCGGCGGCGGCGGCGGCGGCGGCTACTCGGGTGGTGGATATTCCGCCCCCTCCTCCCCTCCCCCTCCGACGGCTACTCCTCCTGGCGCGACAAGGGAACTAGCGGTGGGCGCCGGGCGAACCATTTCGGCGACGACGTGCATGGCGGTCTTGGATCGGGGAGCGATTACAGCTGGCGTAGAGCAGGAGGTGGGGCGTCCGGTTCGTACCTGGATCGACCGTTTTCGACTGGATCTCGTACAAGAAGAACCTGATTACAGATCGTCAAATATTCTGCGTCATAAAACAAGATCGCGAAAAACTCGCGCTAAAACATTACTTTAACAAAAACAATAAATATATCGTCAATAAGGTTTGGCTGCAAATGGTTTTATTGACGACCAATGTTATAAAATATACAAAAATTGACTACAGTGCTTAGAACATCAGTCAGGTTTTACCGAAATTGTTATTAAGAAAATGATCGAGTTGACGTGAACGCCATTAACTCTTAATCAACGGTTGAATGTGTGTTTTGTATTGCGGAGTTTCTGTCGTTATCGATAATCTCTGGCTTTTACTTTCGATATTCGACTTTTCACGCCACGTATCTAACAAGTGCTGGGAACATGGGCGCCCGCACATTGGGGCAAGAGGGGGCACATGCCCCTCCTGGAAAATGCGAATACCAATATTTAACATTGAAATTTGAAAACTTGCTAAAATATTAACATGTTTCCATTAATTGTGTTAACATGTGTTTTGCCCCTCTTGGAAAAATTTATGTGGTGTAACTGCGACCATTGTGTTTTGCCACCTCCTGGAAAAATTTCTGCGGGCGCCCATGGCTGGGAAATTCAATCGATTTATTAATTTAAAATGTAATAAAACGAATTAAGAAATTTGATTTTAAAATTTAAGAAATGTGTGCAGTTTTCGTCGAAACTTAAGGGTTCGTTCAATTGGGCCTGCACTGATTTAAATGGCCATTTCATTTGAAGTTTTCAGAATGATGTCAGCCTGATGAGTGAAAACATCCAGAATCTACAGACTATCACCAACCAACGAAGTAAATGATACAAGCAACAAGAACTTGGCCTGAATACGAAAAATACACAAGTTATGGCTGTTTTGAGGGATAGCGACGATGAAGCAGAAATAGTAGTAAATGGTCGGATATTGGAAAAAGTCAGTGGCGGTTCCACGTGCATGGGGGCAGTGTTTAATCTGGACTCCTGGATTCCGGGGAAAACTGAAAAAGGCGGGGGACTGACAAAGTTGGGGGGGGGGGAATTCTGCTAGGGGCCGCTGTTAGTCCATGTAGTATTCCAAAATTTCCGGGGGATTTTGAATTTTCCGGGGGAAAGGGCAATTTCCCCCCGGAAACGGCCTAGATTAAACACTGGACGGTGGGGGATGAGTGGGGATGCATCCCCCGCCGGACTTTTTTGCTTGTCAAAGTATTTTTGGGTAAAAGTCAAGTAAAATGACGGGAGAAAACTGCGGGTGACCTTTTTATGCTTGCCAACCTATTGTTCGGTAAAAGTCTAGTAGGCCTAAAATTCTGGAAGAACTGCATTGCGCATTTTGCTTGTCAGCCCTTTTCTTTTTCGGCAAAGTTTATCGATTTCCCCCTCTCTTTTCATCCCCCACCAACTTCCTTATGAATTCATGTCCCAAGACATCCTGGAACAAACTTCACAAAGACATCCTGGAACCGACGCTAGAAAAAGTTTAAACATTCAGGCATTTCGGAGGAATAGGCTTACTAAGAAAATCAGACGAAACAAGTTTAATGGTTGTAGAGGAAAAACAGAAACAATCATCGATAAATTACGCAAAAGAAGACAGTGGCGTAGCCAAGGGGGTTCGGGGTTAAAACACCTCTTGACTGCCGAAAACAAAATATTTTTACTGAGTTTCTCTGCATTTTTATTTTTGTTTGACGCGACTTTGGGGTCAAACTCCCCTTCGCTAAAAATGGTAACAGTTTAAGAGGCGAGGCGATATATCGTTTTTTGCTTGTCAAGATTTTTCCAAAGTTGGTCACGGTCAAAACCAAAAACAAAACCCCTTCCGGAAATACTGGTTACGCCACTGAAAGGAAATTGACTTGGTTTTTACTTGTTAAACGATTGGACAATACACTGTAGATAGGCCTACAAAGCACTAAACACACACACACACACACACACACACACACACACACACACACACACACACACACACACACACACAGTAGGAGGAGACAGAGTGTGAGGGAGACCAAGAAAAAGATGGATGGATAAAATCAAGAAGGATATCTGGAAACATGAAATATGACAATTCTGAAGGTTGCAGATTAGCACAAAATCGAACACAGTGGAACTGAGATGGCCATGATTTGGGTTAACCGATGGGTTGGCCGGGTCAGACTTTTCTATATTTATGATGGGTTGGGTTGGGTCAGAAAATAAGCCCTCGTTTAAACAATTGTAATGTAATACGGTGGGTTGGATTGGGTCAAGTAACCTATTGCCGGCATGGGTTGGGTTGAAGATTTGATGGGTTGGGTTCTAAAACATGGACCCATGGCCATCTCTGAAGTGGAAATGTTTCGTATCTAGGCCTATCTATCGCCGCCATGTAGGCAGAAAGTGAAGAAGATGACGATGAACCCCTTAAAAGTAGGCCTACGTCACATCTCGGACCCCGTTCAAAACGTCGTCCAAAAATTACGTCACGCAGGTTTAATGCTAAATATATTCGAGTTTCTCGTTCAATTTTCAGCAGCAAAATAGATATTCAACTTCCGACAATTATAACTAATGTAATTGAGACCTAAACATTTTATGTATCTCGATCAAAAAATTTTTAATGAGCAATCAAAAACGTCTTTTACTATACCTCCTATGAGATATATTTAAATTAAGGTTTTATATATGCAGTACTTAAAGTCAGTGGCGGCTCCACCGGGGTGGCCAGGGGGGCCCGTGCCCCCTACTGATAGCCTGGCCCCTCCAGTGGCCCCCAGTTGGGACCCTATACTTAATGCTACATACATTAAACATCAAATGGTTGCCCCCCATGATTAGAAGTTGCCACCCCAACGGGCCCCCCACTTGCCAAATCCTAAAGCCGCCACTGCTTAAAGTGTGACGTCACGCTGGTCCTTATCCCTCCCTCTGTCACAGGGGCGTCATTGGGGGAGGGTGGGCCGTGGTCCCCAAAAGAAATGAAGAAATAATGTATAATGTATTAAATAAATAAATGAATACATGTGAAATGCACAAAATATCACAAAATTTTGCCAAAAAAATTTGCCAAAATTGATCTTGCCCCCAAGAAAAGTGTGAAATGACGCTACTGCTCTGTCACTTTCTCAGACATCCTCACCCTCGAGCATGACGTGCTTTATGGATGGTCCCCTAAAGCATTTAGATTACCACCGACTGAGTGTAAATGATTCTGTGACATTTCATGTTGGCTCTTTACAACTTAAACTCTGCTTCAATAGAACTTTGGTTTTACATGTAAATCATCTAACAGAAGTCCTTCACCTATTTAAAACAACAGACTTGTATTGGAGACCCGACTTATATTGAAACAAATAATTATTATGCCTTTTATAGCACCAGTTTTAATACCCTAACTGTTAGCCTAATGGTTCTATGCTACTCCAGGACTGTATTTTTAATATGGTAATGCAACATCTCCATCAAAATCAATAAGTTACAGATATTTCTGTCAACTGGTGCACACTGAGAGGCATTTTATTATCTTCTAAAAATACACACACCCAACATGCTAATAAAACGTTATAATTTGAAAATATGACAAAAAGTGTAGCTTGATTAATGTGCAAGACAATACAAAGTTTATTTGGAATCCTAGTTCTCTTCTCCAAATCACTCAAATACAGATGACTTTGCAATAATAGAACATTAAACAGAGTTCAAACATAACGTACTGTACGTTAAGCATTTGTACCAATGTTTAAAGGTCAACGCATCATCGCATTGAAAATAAATTTACTTCACAGTTCTCCCTTTCTACCTGACTAAGCAAAAATAAGATAGTCTCTGCATTCATTCCATAAAAATGAATATCACAGAGAAATGGCAAAAATCTCAATTCTAGCTCGAATCCGAGCACCTGGGCCGCCAGCAATGACCTCTGATTTCAGTGGCAAGCAGTGAAGCAGATGGCTTACAACATTACTCTAGAGTGGTTTGTCAGTCCTTTCTTTAAACCCAAACTTTCTAGAAATCGCAGATATTGGTCCAAAATTTAGTATGCAAAAATGCTTGCTTGTCAAATTTGACTATGCAGTGTACCAGTAATCCTTCTACAGCAAAACTTTGAAATAACGGACTTGGTTATAGCACAGTGTTTATTCTAGGCCCTTTTGGGGATTTCCCCCAAAGTTTGAAAATCCCCCCAAATTTCTATATGTTGCATTGGGGGATGGAAATTCCCCCCCCCAAAAGTGTGACGAGATGGGTTTTTTCAGGAGGGGAAAACATAAGGATATGACCATATTCAGAAGAGCATTACAGCATGTGGAGAAGATGTGATGACTTTTTTGCTCGTCAAGGTTTTTGGGCAGACAAACCTTCTCCCCCCAAACATTTCAAACTCCCCCCAATGTCAAGGTGGTTAGAATAAACACTGGTTATAGCATATACACAGTTATTACATACTGCAATGCACATTCCTGTGAAATGTGCTATTGTATTGGATGGTTCTGGATATAACATACCTCGGATAAAGCGCACTAAATATTACAGACCCGCTAAGTACGTTGCAACGAAGTTCTACTGCATATATACATAGAGAATGAACCTATGGATCCCATCTATTACAGCCAGGGTGCCTTTGTAACCAAGTTCATTACGCTCAGATGGTAATGCAGCTAATTGCCTAGAAAATATTGCTAAAAAGTTTCCCAAATGGTATCAAATTTCATGACAAAATAAAGTTACAGCATAAAAGAATTAAATCAGTCTCATTAAGCAAACTTAATTTTCTCAAATAATCTTCAAAATACATCTCATTTAAAATTTGCTAAGGCATTATTTTCTAAGATAACGCATGCACAAAATTCATTACTGCAGACAAAAAAACCAAATGAACCCTTACAGATCAATGGTGAACACTGATAAAACAAAGGCCTGTTCATTTGAGAAAAATAAGCATCATAATGATAACAAAGTAAATATCCTTGTATAGTATGCAGCTAAGTGTTGCCAGTAACTACATTTTGTGCACAACGGTCATATAAAAAAAGGTAGCAGTGAAATGAGAATTCTATCACAGACATGTCCTGAAGATATGTTGTGTGATGAGGGGCAGTGCTATACTTGTGTTAGCGTAGCTCATTGTAACAGTAGCACTGTTACAAATCTGATAACTGGTAACCACAGTAGAAATGTTGTATGATAGTCATAAACGAAATACAAGCACTAATATGTCAACAGAACAGAAATGCGAATGGTAAGACTCAAAAAAATTGTTTTTAAACAGAATAGCCAAGACAGAATAACAAATAGAGGCATGAGAAAACAGCTTTAAGCAGTTTAAGCATTACAAAAGAAGACTGAGATGGCTTGGCCATGCTAAGCAGATAGCTGGACAGCTGAATCAAAAGTTGCATATCATTACCAGTAAGTGCAGGAGCAAGAAAATGAAAAAGTGATACACCATACCACGACTCCAATTACACCATACATGACCTAGAAAGAATTTACACCTAAAAGAATGAAGATACTTTGCATTACAGAGATCTTAAGCTCAAGATAGATTCTATGGAGACAGCTAATAGTAGAATAGTAGGCCGATGTGCAAGTTAATCTACAATGGGACTGACATAATTTATTGGTCTCTAACAGAAATAAAGCTCTGTGTGTGTGTGTGGGTGTGTGTGAATATAGATAAATAAAAGGAAATTACTCTCGAGTGAAATACAATATGTACAAAGTTGAACCCACTCAACCTAATCAAAATGAAGGCAAATCAAAGAGGACTTAAATTGTCTGTTTATCAAAATAGACGGCATATGTTCGACACCTGTGTGACAGACAAAGACAAGACTTAATTACTCCAACTGCTAAACGAGTTATCTCTTGCACATCCTGCACAATTAACAGAACGGATCAAATTACACCTGATTACATTCCCAAACCAAATTACTCCTACGGTAATATTAGAACTAAGTACAAGCGCTGCAATGTCCTTGATACAAAATAGCAATTACCAATAAGCACTCAAAACATTACACCATATATCTACATACTATCATACACATTCATTTTAGTTAACAGAAAACATTAAGCAAAACTGTTTAGCCATGATTGTTGAACTCTAATGAAAACAGATGGACAATCATTCAGTTAACCCTTAAACTGCCAGATAGTTTGTAACTATATGCAATGTAACCCGCATACTCGGTTCCGGCAGTTTAAGGGTTAACGCGTCCAATTTAAAACTACTTATATGCAAATCAAGATCAATTCCTGCACCCGAGAACACTACAGCAATGTCATATTCAGGAGGAAGAAAGGAAGAATCTGCATGTGAAAATTATATAATGCACTTGAACAGCACAACAAACTGAAGAAGCTCCTATGTACAAAATCAACTCTCAAAACCAAAAACAATTCAAAATTCCACTCGGCAGTTTCCACAGTAGCGTTCAAAACATCCAGAAACCACACTGTTCGTGCCATCGTCACAACAGAGAGATAGCTGATAGTTGCTACAAGATGATGCAGCGTTTCTTTTGTTTTTTACTGCCTCCTGGTGCCCCGTTCTGCTTCCTGCCACCGCCAGCAGCATTTGACTGGTCCTTTTTTTCCTGAATCATCCTCATTAGGTCATAGAATGCCTGAAAAACATGCAAAATAAATTTATCAGCTCAGAATTGGTAAACCACTTGCAAATATCAACAACTATTTAACCCAACTTATTTAACAACTCTTATAAGTGACTCCTTTGTAAAGCGCTCTTGACTTTAGCTCCAGTTATGCTACTGCGCTATATAAACTGTCGTAGATAATAATAATAATAATAATAACTAACACCAACAGCGTGTCAAGAACAACAACCCGAGAAATGTTGATTCACAGCACACATAATACACAATGGACAAAATCAGAAAAAAGAGGCTAACATGGAATGGAAATGTAAACAGGATGGAAGACTCGGGTCTTCCCAAAAAAGCACTCTAGGCATGCAAAGAATGTAAAAAAAAGGAAGAGGCAGGTGCAGGTCCAGAAAAAAATGGGTAGACAATATTAAAGAGGATCGGAAAGAAAAACACCTGACAATTGCAGAAGGAAGAAAATTAACATCGGACAAAACATCCTGGAAACGTTTTCTTGCTAACTATTGCCACTAATGAGCTGGCAGAGAACAATTATGACGGTGATGATGATGATGATGATGATGCATAATACCTGAAACCATAACATGGAAAACAATACTCTAATCATAGGCAGTATTCAAATGGCAGTACTTGTACAAGGCAGTACTTATACAAAAAACATTTGTAAGATTACATCACAACAGCCAAAAACAGAATCAGCCCGAACCTAACAGTGAGTTGTTTCATCCTTTGCATTAGCAAAACAAAACAATGGCTCACTGCAAGAAGCTTGTATGCTCCTGCAAAAAGAGCCTGAGATAACTGAAAACATGAGTTGATCGAATCCAAAGAAGCTTAACCAGCCATGGTCATATCAAGAAAAAAATGGTGTGTGTTAACCAAGGGTTAATTCAATGTAATGTAAAGTAATAAGGGACTAACATAGCACCTCTTACATTTCTACTCAGAGGAGATGTACTGTATATCTACTCAGGGGTGACATGCGAGATCATGTCAACGAGATTTTAGAGCATTTCAGATTTTAACGAAGCTGCAGTCATAACATATTGGTTCTGGAAGCATTACATGTTGCATCATGACACTGCCAAAAATTACACCGTATCCAATATCAACAGATTTAATGACCAGACTAGACATGTGATCATTTGCAAGGGAGAGACAGAGAAACAGTGCAAAGAATTCTGACATTTCAGTGACACAATCAGAGTGAAAATTGTACCAAAATTAGATCACTTTCTAGAATTTTGGTTCAGTACATCGGGTATTTCCAATTTGCATACACAACTCACAAGCTTATTTTAATTTTTTTCTTTCACTTTTGTCTATTTCCGTAAATTAATTATATATACAAAAATGATTATTGTATAAAACTTTACTAGCGTAAATATTTATTACACAACTAAAAATTAAGAATAACTATGCTTTAAAGTATTTCTTCTTCTTTAGGTGCTGTGTATTTCTAAGTTAGCGACCATGGATTTCCAAATTGCTCAATCTTCACATCCTCTTATTAATTCGATGTTGTTCTTTACTCCCTCAATTCCTTCTTGTAGGCAGTCTACATAGGTGTTTCTCTGCCTTCCTCTTGCTCTTTTCCTCTCCACTATTCCAGTTATTGCCAAATGCTTCAGGACTTCTTTCCTCATTGTGTCCAAAGAAGGAAAGCTGCCTTTTTTGATGGCTACCATCAGACTTCTTTTATTCCAATTTCATTTATTTATAATTCTATATTCAACAAATTCCAGACTTTTTCATGATCATTGCTCTCACTTAGCTTCAATACATATTAGGGAATGACCAGAGGGGTATTTTTCACAGGATACCAAATCTATATATTACCACACAAGATTAGAATGACCCTAGCTTACTATTTACTAAAAAAGTTACCAGAAGTCACTTAATTCTCATTACTCAGTTACCCTATGCAGCCTTAACTAATTCTCTGTGTCGTAGGTCCGGCTAAATGTAACCCCTTTACCATCTATTTAACCGTAACTCAACGTAAAATGGACGGATATATTCGGGATTCCCGGTAAAGGGGTTAAAAAAACAACGAAAAATAACCACAACAATAACAACAACAATTGCATTCAATCACAAAAGTTTCAAAATGCCAATCACATAGCATGTGGTTCGAATTGAACGAGAAAGACCTTATCAACATTTGTCCGTGTCTTGGCTGATGTCTCCACATAAGGTACGTGCCACTGTTGCGCCCTGGCCTCTGCGTCTTGCAACGAAACCTGCCGTCTTTCGGCCAGATCTGCTTTATTCCCCACCAAAAGAAATGGGATGTTGTCGTCATTTTTCACCCGTAAAATCTGCTCTCTACGAAAAAAATAAACACGTGAAATCAATAAAAGCTTCGGTACAAGGTCCAAGTCAAATACATTCACGCTCACATTCAGAGTCACCGTATTTTCCTTTTCACTTAATCAAAAACTCAAAAAATGCACAAGGGGGCTAGATGAAACTCAATTCAATAATACTTTTTATATGCACCATTCAGCCACAAATGACAAAATCACAGCATAGCCAAGCCAAATGCTTTGGTGTAAAAGTTATATTCAGCAAAACCAAGAAGAGGACAGTACATAACAGGATGTGCTTAATTTGCATTTTCAAATGAATGAATCTAAAGCAGTGACATCAAACATGAAGGTTTGGACAATTGAACTCACATCTATTATATAGGCAATAATGCCTGCAGCAAATACATCAAATGACAACTTTAATAGTCAATCACATGTGCAATTAATTAATTAATTAAATTTAAAAGATTTCTCAAAAATTAACTTCCGGAAATATTAAAAAAACAGAAATAAAAGTGAAACTGGCTATTCAACGCTCAACAGGACACATTACAGCTAATTGCAACATTCAATACTGAAAGCTGGTTAACAGCAGGACACTTCTATATTTCATAGCAATCAAACTCAGCTGCTCAAAATAATGGTGTGAAAATGATTAAAATGATTGCCTTGGAAGCACTTCAAAATGAAAATAACCAAATTCATTGCAATTTACTAAATGTCCCATGTCAACTTAATTGACATGAAACAGTACTGGATGTGGAATCTGCTATTATTACAGACCAACATTGAAAAAAATGCCATAAATTACAAAAGACACATAGCATTTCAATTATTCAACTAAAGTTCACCGAGTTCTTTTGAGTAAACTCCAACATTTCAAAAGCAAAGTAATCAATAAAGGATTTCAAAATCACCTCAAGAACCTATTTACTTACAAATTTAAGTACAGGGTGGTGCAAAAAAAACCCAGATTAGTCACATTTAGGTTTGCATCTAATATAGGCCGGCTTTTTTGTGCCACCCTGTACACGCTTACTTAGACTTAGTTACTCCAGTCTTCAATGGGACATTGGGCAAAAAATACAGCAGAAGTAATGGCAACTGATCACAGAAATAAAGAATACTATAAAAACCCTACCTAAATTCTGATGAAGATTGAAATGATTCTTGTTCCGTGATTGAAAAGACACACAGGAAGCCTTCTCCGCTGCGGAAGTAGTTATCCCGAATCGCTGCATAATCTTCCTGCCCAGCTGTATCCAAAATATCAATTTGGACTTCATTCCCGTCCACAACTACCTTCTTGCGATACGAATCAGCTTTTGTCGGCTCGTAATCCTCAACAAACTACAAAATTTACTATCATCAATAGAACGGCATACAACTAGGGTTGCCAGATCTCCTGTATTTTACGGGAGCTCCCGTATTTCAGCCCATCTCCTGCCTCCTTATAACTAGTTTGTTATATTGATTCACTACTACATGAAGATGATGCAGTGCATTGAACAGTGTTGATTATTACCTTTTCCTAGTCTATACTCTAAAGTACTGTACTGTAGTAGGCCTATAGCAATAATAATTCACAATGAACTGGACCGTGGAGTGGGTGCATTGATCGCGGAAACAATCTCCGGTATTTCAACTTTGGATATCTGGCAACCCTATGTACAATGCTACATTATAGGCACAACAAATTTAATAAATCTGTTATTATATTCTTAAAGTAATAATAATGAAAACAATATACCAAAAATATGATTTTCATCCATTACTTAAAACTAGCCTAGTTTATCTGAACATGGCTGGAAGAGTCTAATGGCTATAGCAATGCAAGCAAAATCAGAAATAGCTGTTACTACACTGTAGCTCCCAAGAAGTGTTGCGGCTTATGTTGTGGACTGATTTACCATCTATTCAATCATGTGAATTTCTGATGTGCTCAACATGAGTGAGCCGACCATTTCACATTTGTGTACACTTGCTAGCCAAGGGCAACAGACAGAATGCAATAACACTTTACAACGGAGTAAACAAATTATGGCCTGTGGGCCACATTCATCCCATAAGGTCAGCTTATCATACCACCACCTAAATTTGCTTGATAAAAACAGGTACACTGTACTATCAATTTTTCTATGTCAATTTTTTTTTATAGCCTTTTGGTAAATAAATATGCTGGTTCTCTGCATCTCTGTTTGTGTGAGTGTGTGTGTATTGCAAATTGCGTCATCCATGGCTAACATTTTGGCTTGCCAGTATTGAATGGGTGGGTTATGCAGTCCTGCTTGTCATTCTTTCAATTGTCCCACCCACTGTCAAAAAAGTTTTGTGACACTTGCTATACAACTCCAGGATCATTAAGTTTGAAATCAGAAACTGCATAGAAGGAAAGTCAATTGAATGGCAGACACTCCAACTTGAAACCAAAATAATCATAAATTAATGGCAGTCTAGCCAATGAAGCCCTAATAAGCAGACATAACGATACTTTCCAAAGTATTGCGTAACACAAGTTGGGAAAAATAAAAACAGCGGCAAATAGTCTGAGCAACAGCATTATAAACACTAGCAACACTTAAAATTTCAAACAGAACTACTTGTGCCAGTCTCACAATCAAGTACTGTATCATTCTGGTTATCTTAGTTAACCATTTTAAAGTATTTACCATTGAAGGAAACAAATTCATATTAACCCCTTAACTGGGGATCCCGGATATATCCACCCATTTTACATTGAGTTACAGTTAAATACACGGTTAAGGGGTTAATTGCAAATCACACGTCTGGTTCCACAGCTTAAAAGGTCTTCCTCATCAAAATGCGGTCAGCATAGGACTTTACAGCATACCTAGTATACGCTCTATCGAGTTTTAAAAACACCAAGCAAATCCCAAACACTGGGCAGATTAAATTAGAGTATAAATTGCTCTGTGAAAAATGTTGATACAAATTGTTTGATTATACAGAAGATAATTGGGTAGATGAATGCAAATTAACACCACTTGAACCAGTTTAAAGTCTTGGACATTGTACTACACCTTTTTCAAAACAATTCAGAAAAACAAGGCAACAATCAAAAACATGAACTACATCATATCAAGAAATTCTGACCAACACGTTTTCAAAACAAAATTCATAGATAAACAACACAAAACCACTAACGTATCTACCTCATCATACATGAACTGTAAGGTCAAAGCAGACTTCCCAACACCCCCGCTTCCAACCATAATGACCTTGTGAATTGCCCCTTTTGACATTCTTATAGTGATCTACAAAATAAAATAATTAATGATACAATCAGCAGTGTATCAAGTAGAAATAATAAACAATAAAGAAGTCCTAAACTATGCAGCATTTTGCATACAAGTTTACATCAAAGCATGGAAGCCTAGATAAGGGGCTCTATCTAGGCTTCCATGCATCTAAGGTACCTCATAGGAAAAGCAATGCAAATCACCAAGAACTTTAAATGTAATGGTTTTAAGAACAAAACAGAATCTTGTTAAAATGCACAAATTGGTAATTTGTCAATTGTCAATTACTACTTTGTTCTACAAGAAAGAATTCACAGGTTCTCTAGTCACATTCACTAAAGCCAATGGCATATCCACAGTACAGTCATTAACTGAAGGTTCATCCATGCAGAATAATGTACAAACCTCAGCATAATCTCAATTCAACATGTACTTGGCAATAGGACTGAACAGGACTTATCAAGTGACTATGCCTCTGATTAGTAATGTACAAGGTGCCATATAAGTACAAGTCCTTTATTACATTCCATAAAAGTCACCGCAAAGGACATGGGAAAACTTGAATCTTCTAGCACCCTTCACTGCAACTGGTCATGAGGAAAGATTCAACTGAAACTTAATCTATAAATTGTGTCCTTATACAGCCACTGAGGAGAGGAGGTGTTTGATCACCACCTGTCCTGTCAGTGGTGCTTGTGGCCTAAGCCCAATCACATCCACACATCGGAGAAACATTTAAATTGCATGACAGGTGTATTGCCTATGAAAAGTGCTCATAAAAGAAATTGGCTCAAGACTTGAGTCTTAACTGGCTCAGAACTCAAGTCCTGAGCCAAATTCTTTTAAGTGTGTTTCTTGTGGGACACAAACCTACACAAGATGAGTGTTCTACAGTACATACGGTTCAGAGGCAGTGAAAAATTAACCACAGAAGAATCCAAACATATTCAATACCATAAAATCATTAATATTCATCACTAATACTTTGCCATGCATGCATAGATGTCTTCAGCACAAAAGGCAACAGAGCAGTGGTTCTATATGAACGAAGCAATGACTCACAGCACTGAGATTTTTACAGAATAGACTTACTTTACTGCCAGTGTTGCCTGTGCAGTCAAAAATTCAAATCACACGAGATTAATAATAATTAGTAAGAATCTTATGGTAACGCATACTAAGAAATCAAGCTTAAACATAACTTGACAAATTGCTGTCAGGCTTGTTTGTCAGATTAAACTGCTTGACATCCAGACCCAAGACTTGAAATCCAAGACCAAGACTGCAATGTCTCATTAAAAGTGAATTTTGTCAAGTGCTGACAGTTGCTTGAATCAGGAAGGGATGCAAAATTTCAGTACAGAATCTAAAAAAATACTTTGAAATTACACTGTGGTACACAAGGCCATTTGAGTATAAATTGGGAGACAGAAAAGTTGAATATTTCCCCAGGCTTAAGGGTTAATATACCAAGAACCATTCTAAACATCAGCAATGCAGTACTGTCTTTCTGAAATTCTAAACTGTCTTCCCTGACATATGATTGTAATTATATTTGTGCTATATCGACTATATCGCAATCGATGGCAGATTTCGGAACTCAATACTGCAGTCAAAAGATTACCCGGGCGCGGACTGCAATAGCGACCATGCCCCGGTAATAGCAGATGTGAAAATAAAACTGAGAAGGCTAAGGAGAAAAAAGAAACAATAGAACGATACGACTGGAAAAAATGGAAAAGAGCTATGAATTAAAACAAGAATATCAATTGAGATTAAAAATAGATTCCAGGTGCTAGGTGAAGAACAAGACATATATTTGTGCAGAAAGGAAGATTTGCCCAAAATCAGTACTTTGTACCTAATTTTTAGATGCCAGCAGCTGGAGAACTAGGTAAGTCTGTATTTCAATGCTGTTTATCTAGTGAAATAGGCACAAATGCCTGCTCAGTCCCACCAAAATTATTTGGCAAGTACATCTCTTTCACTTGCCACTACCATAACAAAACAAGTCTTCCTCAGCAGAGAGGTATTAGTCTCCATTTCAAAATTCCTGGCACCACTAATGAAAGCAATCAATAATGCCATGACACCTTGATATCTAAATAGATATGCATTAGCCACAACTAAATGCACATATGCATATGTGTAATGGACAGTAGAAATTCATTTTTCCATTGTGCAGAAAAAGTTCACCACATCACTGGGTTTGAAACTTTGAATTAAAAAGCGTGTAGGTTTCATTATTTTGTCAGCACTCAATAAACCATGCAAGAAAGCCAACAAAAACCTGTTGCAATGCAACCAGAGTATGACTTCATACAAGGAATATAACATTAGATATAATATATCCAAATCTTGACAGAAAAGTGTATATATAAAGTATAACAACACTAACATAGGCAAAAGGGACAATAGACAAAAGTAAAAATAATAAGCATGAAAATGCAGGCATGAGAATGCATGAAACCAGTATCAATAATTTAAATGTTACAAGCAATAGAGAGAAAAATGATGGAAAATTCCATTCCAGGAGCAAAAGGAGAAAGGCATGGCAATGGGAGACTATGGAAAATCTTTGATACCGGTAATCACAGATATTACCAGGAGAATGGGTAAGCATAAGGAACATGGTAATATAATGACAGTGATCGCACCAATCATGAAATTTACTGCAGTATCAGTAATAATGTTACTGCATAAATTTTCATGGTCGAGTTCTCTTTTCTACATTAAAGATCCAAAATGCGAACTTATCCAAACATTTCACTAAAGTATATAGCACATCATTCATCCACTTTTAAGTCAGCCACATTGCAGAAATATCTTGTGTGCACACTTTGTCCAGGTACAGCTTCCCTCAGTTGGATAGACAGCACATGCAACTATTATTATTATTATTATTATTATTATTATTATTATTATTATTATTATTATTAAAGTTAAGATTTTTGTGGTAACTAATCCGGAATGACTACGTGAACACATTACAGTGTTGAAACAGAATCGTAACTAATTCGAAATAGCCAGGTCTTTAAGCGCTTCTTAAACGTATCTAGTGATGGTGAGAGTTGAATGGCCAGTGGTAGACCATTCCAGACTCGTGCTGCCGCCATGAGAAATGCGCGATCACCCACGGTGGAAAGATGTATTCGCGGGACAAGTAGCATTGCACTGGAGGCCAATCTCAGACGTTATTGTTTTTCTTTTTTTACATAGTCCAACCAGGACAAGACAACAAGGAAATGAAGTCAGGAAATATGGTTGATTTGCCTTACTTAAATATTTTACTTGGTTAATAAAAGCCGCTTTAAAAGGTTGTCTGTTGCGAGGAATATGTTAATATATTAAAAAGGTAATGTCTAGTATGCAGGCAGCACGCATTCTAATTAATTAACGGAGGGAACACTAACTGAAGACGGCTGCTTGATCGAAGCTGTGAGCGCCGATCGGCCGATGTAGGCTTGCAGATCAGGCCCGATAAATAGCCAGGACAGAAAGGGTTGTTCAACACCCGAAACGTTAGCCAACAACGCTTGAAGGTTATGCGCTCTGGAATCTTGAGCCAATGAAGGTTATCCCATAGTATCACATAGAGTCACATGTTCGTTCCATCTCACACCGCAAGTTGTAATACTTTAAGGCTGCTTTAATTGGTCGCTTGATGCAATTTGATTCTATTGTCCGTACACGAATTCCACATCGGTTGCCATATTATATTGAATAAATTACTAGATTATATTCTACAAATCAGTGGTACCTGCCCACAGTAATTAAAATGCGGGCTGCCTGGATGCAAGACACTTCTTATTAAATATGCTATGAAGTGTATTTTACCTTTAGCCTTTTCTTGCTAGAACTGCTCTGAGGAATTTGGATAGTCTACCTCAAAGGTTAACAAAGTAACTCTTTATGCTAAGCAGCACTTTATAAATTTAGTACAATAATTGCCATCTGCTCTGTTCCAAAAACTACGTAAGAAACTAAGTCAGTAAACCAACCAACTGCAATAGCGCTAGGCGAAAGCTTGGCACAGTACACTAGCTAATTCATGAGCGTTCAGTCCCGGTAAATCCACAATCCGTGCTATTTCATGGTTCTGGATTTAGGCATGGAAAACGTCTAGCCTAAAACCACTCCACGGAAATTAGACCTGAAAAAAATTTGAGACGACCGCTACAACTCGGCTGACAATTCCAATCAAGGCAAACGGCAGTGTGTGTGTGTGTGAGAGAGAGAGAGAGAGAGAGAGAGAGAGAGGGGGATGAAAACTGCTCATTAGACTCTAACATAATCGATCTACGAACAAACGGAGCACATACCCTGTCGATACTAGTCCTAAACCGTATACAATCGTTTCCGTTGGGCCGTTGTTCTACCGTTAAACGTACGTTTAAAGTTTCTGTCCTGCGTTTTAATCGCTGGATACAACGACGAGAAACTCAGTCATCGAATAATAAAAGAAATTAAACGTGAGAATATCAAAAATCACCAACTACTCAACAGAGCGAAAGAACATAAACAAGAATCACAGGTTGCCAGGTGTTGACTACGTTGTAGCTAAAAGCAGCATCAAAAGACGCCTAAAAGTAGCCCAATAAAATAACTATTTAGGTTAAGCAAAGTCAAGTAAAATGACAAAATACCCCAAGTTTGCATCTCGTTCTTCTAGCAAAGAAGATTACAGAGGACTGTGATAATCAGATCAATAAATCAATCGTGAGCTTCTTTAGCGCCATTGCAGTAGGTCATTTGCGTCAACTGATTGTCGCTTCAATATGAAATCATAGTCAAAGTTCATGTCTATGGTAGTTTGTAGTTGAAAATCCAGAGATCGGTCCGTACTTCTTGATTCCGGCTAAGGGGCTATGGAAATCAGGAATAGTTGCTGTTTTAGAGACTAGACCTGAAGCAAATACCTGAAGCTCTGCATCCAGTTGCACTAGCAAAAGCATCACGAGAAGGAACAGCCTCTTCTGAAAACGCAGCTTTTCGTAAGTTCAGCACCACCCTTAACCCCTTAACGGTGTATTTAACTGTAACTCAATTTAAACTGAACGGATATATCCGGGATCCCCAGTTAAGGGGTTAATTAACTTAGCTTTAAGTATATACGATTTAATTGCTTATTTGTTTAATAAGTGAGCATCCTGTGATTTCTTTAAAAAAATTTCCCCACTATAAATCAGCTCAAAATACTTCTACAGCGCCGTTATAAATATGTACTAGTCCTTGAAAGTGAAATCGACCATCAATAAATATAGCGCAAAAACGTCAGGTTTATGCAATAGCGTAGATGGGGAAGTCCTGGGCAGGGAATTCTCCTGGGACTGCACCGAATGATATGATGAAGTGGGCCAACTGTAGGCCTACCAGAAGACAGAGGTGGAATCAAGCACAACGGAAGATCTCCGAGCGCAGACTAAACTCCCCGAAACATCCGCTCTGTTGCAAGCTGTTCCCTCCCTTGTTATTCTTCGCCGTTGTAAGAGATTGGTCCAATTGTTACGTGGATAGCCTATATATATAGTCATCCGATTTGATTAAAGTGAGTAATAAAAATAGGCTCTATAGACAGTAGCGGCTACACATAGAGAGCCCGGTGGCGTGTCCCTATTGAATATGCCTACCTCCCCAATGACCCTCTGTTGGGACCCTATACTTACTACTACATGCCTATCAACAAATGGTTGGTCCTCCATGCTTGGAAGCTGCCATCCCACACCCCAGGGTTTAATCTAGACCGTTTCCGGGCGAAATGCCCTTCCCCGAAAATTTCAAATTCTCCCGAAATGTTGGCATACTACATCAACTAACAGCAGCCCCTAGCTGACTTCCTCCGGCCTTGTCAGTTCTCCCGGGCCAGGAGTCTAGATTAAACACAGCCACCTCCATCTGCCAAATCCTGGATACGCCACTGTCTATAGAGCATTTGATTCATTTGCGCAAAGTAATCACTTGTCGAACATAACAGCCATCGGATATATTAGGCCCTAAATAAACTGGTCAAACAAAATTTGACGATGAAGATCATGTTTAACGATCACGCCATGTTCCATGTTCAATGTTTGTTTTGCAGAGGCCGCTATAATCGATTGTCGGTCTAGATAGGTCAGACATGGACATGGGTCCATTTTTAAAAACCCAACAATCATGATTAGACCCAACCCAATCCACTAAAGCAATATAGGGGCCTAGGGCTACTTGACCCAACCCAACCCATTGTACGCCTAATACATTACCATCTACCAGTATTAGACCAGTAATTAGTACTAATTACACTGTAGACGGTAGCTAGACCATAGGAAATAAATTTCTTGATGAAATACATGTAGGTTCCGTGGCCATCCAAACTCAACACAACCCACCAAACACATGAACAATTCTGACCCAACCCGATCCAGCCCATGCCCCAACCCAACGCATGTCCATGCGTGGGATAGGCCCTATGACACTCCGTACTGCTGAAATCTTCAATTAATAAATTAATAATTAAATAATTAATCAATTAAATAAATGCTTATTTGATCAGTGCAGCAAATAGGCTCAAAGCTCGTAGGAAAACTTGAAAGGTTGGCGCCTTCAATTATTTGTGGCATGGCCTCCAGAGACGCCATTTTACTGTTTTTCGGGGGGGGGGGGCAAAACACTTTCGATCTGACAAGTTTGTGAAAAAGTTGACGACCTTTTTTGCTTTTCAGTGTTTTTACCAGCCAAATTTATTTAAAAACTAATTACCACAAACATTGGCGAAAAAATAAAAATTTGTTTCCTAAAAATCAGGGGAGGCAACGCCTCTCCCCTATGCCCCCCCAAATGACGTCTCTGATGGCCTCTAAATGTATATGTTACAGTCAAAACGTGTAGTTAGTCATTACACGAAATGACTAAAATTTTCAGTCATTGTGTGTAATGACCAATAGGGTCAATCATTTCATGCAATGGCTAAAATAACCAGTCATTTCATGCAAAGACTAACACTTTTCCAATTATTTATTTCACACTTGACTGACCGCTATATATTCGCTAATATAATCCTAAAAGACTGCGATTTCCGCGTCTCAGGCTGTGCTAATGCATCAAATGAAGACCCTGTGAAATATGAAATTCAGAGCAGGCAGAGGCGTAGCGAGGGTGTCCGGCGCCCGAGGGCAAAGTGTACCGTTGGCGCCCCCAACACTACTGACGAGCAAAGTAAAAAAGGTCGTCACGTCGTTCTCTCGGCTCCCCTTTCCCCAATCAACTCTCTACGGCGACCCTCTCCCTATAATCCTGGCGAGCAAAAAAAGGTCGTCGCACTTCTTTCTTCTTACTTATTATGTATTTGACTGTTTAACTTACCCCCAAAAATCCGATTTTGGCGCCCCCTCACCTCGGCGCCCGGGGGCATATGCCCCCCTTCGCTACGCTTCTGAGAGCAGGGGTATTCAACCTCATGAAATTTCGTTGAATACCCGCTCTATAACAGGCCTATAGACAGGGCTTTTTTTCTAGGAAAAAAGGTTTGGGAACTCATCTTTTTACTCAACAAAAACGGGTGTGGGAACGCCGCACCTTTTCGTTCCCAAACGCACTATTTAGGCCTACATATCCATAATTATTTGTTGTCAAAGCGCTTTTGATTTTGGATTTTAAACCATGCGTACAGCGCTATATAAATTGTCCTGGAATAATTATACATAAGGGGCCTACAATCTGGCAAAAAGGTGTAGGAACGCCGTTCCCGTGCGTTCCCACTGAAAAAAGCCCTGCCTATGGACACATTAAATTTTGTGATGCCGCCTAGTCGACCCCCACTGCGTTTTCATTTTTAAAAAGTCGATCTTTGGGCCACAACGACCTACGTATTCAGGTCGGTTCATCGACCGTCGTTGCAAGAGACTTCTGAAAGTAAACCAATAATAATTCCAAGGGTCGTTCAGGCATCGTTTTTTTCTAAACGAGAACCTGGTTTCTATAGAGATGTATGTATGTATGTATGTATGTATGTATGTATGTATGTATGTATGTATGTATGTATGTATAAGTGACGGAAACTGTGAAGTCTGTTAGCGTTCACATCTTCTGACTGTCGCGCCGTTTCCCGGGTAACGACAGGGCGCGATTTGCGGGGGAGGAAGGGGAGAATCTCCCCCTCCCCACTGCCAAACTGCATCCCCCTACTGCTACATC
Organism: Metaphire vulgaris; assembly: GCA_018105865.1. NCBI lineage: Eukaryota > Metazoa > Annelida > Clitellata > Crassiclitellata > Megascolecidae > Metaphire > Metaphire vulgaris. Next base: position 6,362,254 of record CM030856.1, read on the forward strand.
CCCCACCACTACATCCCCCCACTGCTACAGTTTCCATCCCCCCAAGCTCGGCATATCCCCCCCACTGCTCCAGGTCACAAATCGCACCCTGGGTAATGACCACCCTGTATACGACGTTTCTATGATGCTATTCGTACATAATTCTGTGCACGGTGCTGCATAGTGCATACACGTCTGTGAGACTATGCATTTGTGTTTGTTATTTTGCCGTCTTTAGGCAAAACCAGATCTTTTTAACCTCAGACGTATATACAGAAGAACGAAACCCCGACAGCTGCGCTAGGCAGCGAAAGCGGCCTAATTTCTGTCCAATGCTAGTTTTTCGGTGTGAGACAATAGGTCTATTCCAAACAATACTCTAATCAGTGGCGTAGCCAGGATTTCAGGAAGGGGGCTCTGTTTGATCGTAACCACCTTCGATAAATCTTGACAAGCAAAAAAGGTCATCCTCATCTTTCCTTCTTATATTTTTCCTTTGCAGATGCTGACAAGCCAACAAAGTTCGTCACCTTACACCTTTAGATTCTATAGCGCTTAGAAATTTTGGGTCGGCAGCCAGACAAAACCGGTCCGAAAATTTTGATAGAAACACAAAAAAATTTCGCGTCAACCAAGGGGTTTTAACCCCCCAAAATTTAAAAACCGATGTAATCAATACTAAATCAAACAACAAGCAAATCGAAAATCTTTTTACAATCGTTGGTTAGTTTTAACAATTTCGCCCATTTTCAAATAAGAATGACTATTAATAAATAAATATCCATTTAGGCCTACTGCATATCGATTTTGTAGTAAAAGAAAGACCGCACAAGTTTGGCACTCAATGAGCCTAAACGGACAGATTGAGTGCAAATGAGCGAAGGAGAAGGGGAGAAGGAGGAGAGGTAAGCTCCAGGCTTCGCCAAACTGGAGACTGGTTATTAATGCGAACGCATTTAGCCAAAACTCAATTAACCAAAGCGCCTCTTATATCTGCCAACTGCGACGTCGTGAGACATTTCGAGAGCCTAATAACGAAAAAGCGCAGAAGAACAGTTGAACGCTTAGGAAATTCATAAGAAAATACCGTAGCTCAGAAATATGATCTGCAGTTTTGACAGAGGCACAGAGGTAAGTAAGGGTCCATCCATTAGTGCTTAATCTAGCCACCCATTTGGGGGGATTTTGAAATGTTTGGGGGACAAGGTCTGAGTCTCCACACATTGGGGGGAATTTCCATCCCCCAGCCAACATATAAAAAATTGGGAGATTTTAAAACTTGGGGGGGGGGGAATTCCCCCCAGAGAAGGCCTAGAATAAACACTGTCCATCCATATAGTAGGCCTACGTACGCACTGATGGAGGGGTTGGATTTTGGAGATATTTCAAATGTAGCCTACTATGTGTGGCGTTGCTGAAAACTAGGTTAAAAAATAACTCGATTTTGACCTTCCACGTTATTTGATTCTTAAACGGATGGCGGTCACGTGACCACGAAAGCGCTGTAAGGTTACATCGCAGGACATCATTCGCTCGTGTCTTTGGAACGTCGGTCCAAAACACGGAGTCCACAAATACGTTCTTTATTATTATTAATCGATACCATTTAGAAGTGGCCTAAGAACTTTCCGAGCAGGGCTGTAGGCCCAGCAGCGAACAGCGACCAACTCCCCCCCCGTGTCATGCATTAGCCGAGACAGAGTAAGAATTAGAGCGAAGGCGCTAGAATTCGACGACAGTGCCGTTTTTAAGGGCGTGCACACCCCCAAACACTCTCTAAGCCGATCGATGTTTTGACGCCCAGTTGCCGTGACCGAGAACATTAACGCCGATGGCCTCTAAACCATCAAATACAGCGCCGGTGTCGTCGTAAAATCTAACAGTACAGCGGCAACAGCGTTCTACAAAGCATATCCAGCGTGAGTCATTATAATTATCCAAACGAAACAAGACCAATAAACAGCAGCAGCAGCAGCAGCAGCAGCTACAGAATCGTTAGCGTCACTGCTGCATAAGTCGAAGTGTGCTTTTCACGACGCTGATATGTTAATTATAATTATCATTACAAGAATCGTCCCCATAACGACTGCAGCCATTTGGTTATCACCGGTTGACCAAACTGCACCGCTTCTGTTGAGTCCTAAAGCAAGAACACAGCAGGGACGTCAGTTCTATAGCAGAGCTGCACTGGAAGACAATATATGGGGGCTCTGAAAAATTGTTGACCCGATCGAGGGCGCGTCGGTCACGGACGCAGCATTCCAGCTCAACTGGATTAATTATTTATTGAACGAAGAATCAGCTGAATCATCATCATCATCGTCGTCATCATCATCATCATCATCATCATCATCATAACCACCACCAATACCACTACCACCACCACCATCATCACCATCATCATCATCCTCGTCATCGTCGTCATCATCATCAGTGTCGTCATCATCATCATCACCAACACCAACACCACCACCACCACCACCACCACCATCATCATCATCATCATCATCATCATCATCATCATCATCATCATCATCATCATCATCATCATCATCAGCCTTTATCACTCATTATGGAACACTGGCCACTGGCCACTGGCCACTGGCAAGAGTCTATCATGCAGTTTGATCTTCAGCCAACAGGACTAAATGATTCCAGTTGAGTACATTAGTCTTTATAGCTCATTGTCTATTGTTCTTCTCCGTGTATTCTTTGGTCTTCCTCTTTTTCGTTTTCCTTTTTGGACCCACAAGACAAACGCTTTCGTCGACTCAAAAAGAAATCAGATGAGTGGGGAAAAGAGTATTCAATCGTTTCACTAAGCTAAATAAGAAGATGGCAGAGTGGGTTAGGCCTACGTGCTGGAGCTTCAGGTTGACGGAGCGGGTTCAAGCCCCGTTAGTGCCCCTAGTGGCTTTCACACAGGCAGTAATGCCTTCTAAGCCACTTTAAATCATGCTAAGTAAGTAAGTAAGTTTAAATACTGTACAGTAGAACTTCGTTAGAACGTAGTCGGTTATAACGAGAATTCAGTTATAAGTTTATAACGTACATGTATACCATCGTGTACGGTTCCGTCTGATACACTACCATGTTCGATGGTATTGTATATAGCGCACCTCGGACATTAACGTCCTAAAGTTTACAGGTCCGCTTGGCACGCTATAACGAAGCTCTACTGTAAGTTAATGGCAGAACGAATCTCCCCCTTTCTATGCATAAAATGACCAGTGGGAGGGAATAAATAAGTAGCACAATGAATGTTTCCCCTTCCTCAGTGGCGGTTCCACGTGGGGTATGAGTGGGGATGCATCCCACACCGGACTTGTTTGCTTGTCAAACTATTTTTGGGTAAAAGTCAAGTAAAATGACGGGGAAAACTGCGGGTGACTTTTTTGATTGTCGACCTATTTTTCGGTAAAAGTCTAGTGAAATTCCGCGAAAAATTGCCCTTTTTGCTTGTCAACCTTTTTCTTTTTCGGCAAAGTTTATTGATTTTCCCTCTCTTTTCACCCCTCCTCCCGACCAACTTCCTATGAACTCATTTCATCCCCCCACCAAGAAATCCTGGAACCGCCGCCACCGCCTTCCCCCACAAATGTCGCACTGTGTCTTCGTCATTATCGGCGAGGTCATCATCGAATATATAGCTTATCCACCTCAATGTTCTTTTTAAAAATAACGGGTTATACTTGCTGTATAAATCGTGGCCGGACAAAATGTCACGGGGACAAAATGTCACGGGGACAAAATGTCACCAGACAAAATGTCACGGGGACAAAATGTCCGCAGTTTAGGGTTAGGGTTAGTGTTAGGGTTAGAGTAATGATGACATTTTGTCCCCGTGACATTTTGTCCCCGTGACATTTTGTCCCCGTGACATTTTGTCTCCGTGATATTTTGTCCGGTGACATTTTGTCCCCTTGACATTTTGTCCCCGTGACATTTTGTCCCCGTGACATTTTGTCCCCGTGATATTTTGTCCGTGACATTTTGTCATTTTTGTCCCGTGACATTTTGTCCCCGTGACATTTTGTCCCCGTGACATTTTGTCCCCGTGACATTTTGTCATGACACCGTATAGATTATAGGCGTAGATAAGAACGTACCGTCATATATTGTGAGTTCGACTGGAACGTTGCAGAGGTGGCGCGTGCAAAGGCAAAAGTGGTATGAGTATCGTTTTTTTCGGCTAGTGGAAAACACTGATCCGGCAGTTGGCTCAGGTCCGGCTTCCCCGCACAGCCATACTCGTTGAATGTGACGTTACCATACCTCGACAAGTCCTTATCTGAACAGCGAGAATCAAAAGAATATCAGTTACAACGATCCTCTGGCAGGGGCGTAGCCAGGAATTTGATTTGGGGTATAAATAGCCTGCTGGGGACGGGGGCATAAATGTTAATTATAAACCACGCGAACCATATAAACCACGTTTAACCACATACAAAACTTTAATGTAGATTGATTTTGGGGGTATATATATATATATATATATATATATATATATATATATATATATATATCGCCTCTGTTCTCTGGTTCTACACGAAATCATGGACACCGGGCGGGTGGGGTGGGGGTGGGGTGGATATGCAAGGTGATGCAACTTCACCGCCTGGAAACTATAAATTCACAAAAGAATTATAATTATTTATTAATAAAATAAGACACATGTTCAGTTATGCACGCTTTAAAAGCTACACTATACTCTATTGTCTATTTATATTTAGCAGTAGTAGTAGTAGTAGTAGTAGTAGTAGTAGTAGTAGTGGTAGTAGTAGTAGTAGTAGTGGTGCAGCAGGTGGTGCAGTAGTGGTGGTGGTGGTGGTGGTGCAGTGGTGGTGGTGGTGGTGGTGGCAGTGGTGGTGGTGTGTGGTGGTGGTGGTGGTGGCTACTGCACCACCACCACCACTGCTGCTGCTGCTGCTACTGCTGCTGCTGCTGCCACTGCTACTAGCAGCACTCTGCTGCTACTACCACTACTACTGCTACTACTACTACTACTACTACTACTACTACTACCACTACTACTACTACTACTACTACTACTAATAATAATAATAAGAAGAAGAAGAAGAAGAAGAAGAAGAAGAAGAAGAAGAAGAAGAAGAAGAAATGAATAGCAAAAATTCGGCAAACTAGTTCCATGTGCATGACACTTCACCTTTGATTGTTATATTTAGTATGTAACACACTTCGAAGCGACAGACGGCAGTGTTTCTCAGACTGCAAGACCGATTGGCAACGGAAGAAATGAAGCAATTGAAGCATTTGAACTTTTGGTCCGCCATATCCACCAAGAAACAGCAATGGAAGAGAAACAGAGCGGTAAAAGCCGTTTTCCAGGTCATTCCGACGTCTAAACAAGACCAGAAGCTCACAACGATCTCCTGAAAATGGACACAAAAATCCACCTTGACTTGACTCAGTGGCGTAGCCAGGGGGGTTTGGGGGTTACCCTCTTGGCTGCCGAGAAAAATTTTTAAAATGAGTTTCTATAAATTTTCTAGTTTCGGACGCGATTTTGGGGGTCAAACCCCCCTTTGGCTGCTGCCGACCTAAAATTTGTAGGTGGTATAGAGTTTAAAGGTGTGCAAGAAGTGACGACCTTTTTTGCTCGTCAGTATCGGTAGGAAACAACACAAGAAGGAAAGGTGAGGACGACCATTTTTATGCTTGTCAATATTTTTCGAAGTTGGTCACGGTCAAAACAGCCCCCCTTCCGGAGATCCTGGCTACGCCACTGCTACGACTCATCATAATCAAGTGTTAAATAGGATTATATAATAATAATAATAATAATAATAATAATAATAATAATAATAATAATAATAATAATAATAATAATAATAATAATAATAATAATAATAATAATAATAATAATAATAATAATAATGTGTTGAAAGTTACTGTCGCTCGTACCGCCTTCTATTCCAACGTCCGTTTGATTGGGAAAGCGAACAGTCAAGGGGCTGTCCATTAAATTGTTGACGTAATTAATGGACAGCCCCCAAGATGCCATTCTAAATTGTGGATTGTAAATTGTAAGCAGTTCTGTGGTCGGCGGTCGATGATCAACTTTGAGAAGATATTAAAACTTTTCCTTAATTAACTCGCTGACCAAATTCCTAAGACACCGACTCCAAATATACGTCAAACGTTTTCCTGTTTTCAATAACGGCAAGCAAAAAAGAGTCACCAAAAGCTGGAGAAGTAACCATCATCGATGTCTTGGAACCAGAATTTCGGGAGTTTTCAATATTCCACTTCTACTAATATTCCACTTCTATTGTGTACTACTAGATGGCGCTAAAGAAGTCTACAACTACCACTACTACTACTACTACTACTACTACTACCACTACTACTACTACTACTACTACTACTACTACTACTACTACTACTACTACTACTACTACTACTACTACTACTTCAAAATCTGAGTTTAAATCTTCAGTTTACACAGCATTCTGATGATAAGGCACCATTAATCAGTCGAAGGCAAGGCACAGGTCACACACCCTGACAAGAGAAATTGAATGTTTACGAATCTCTGATGATATTGAGGACAGAACTGTGGACGAATCAAAAATATCCGAGATGAAGATAAACTAAACGATTTTCCGATTTTCCACCGCAATTGTGGGTCTGGCGTTACATATCTGGGGCCTAATTTATATCGAAAACGCTGAACGACCAATCCAAACCGATCAATCAATCAATCACTCAATAAATCAATAAATCAACTTACATGGCACCGCAATCATCATAGTTGCCTATAGCATAAACCAACGGTACTCCAGGATCAATGACGCACGATAAGTATTCAGGAACCAAAACATTGTTATAAGTACATGCATATACATTCATACATACATACATTGGCTATTCATATTACGCTTGTTCAGTTTGTTTACAAGCGCATTACAATATCCATTATAAACACAGTTTAAAAAGAAAGTTTTCAAATGCTTGCCGAAAGCGACAGGCGATATATATAGTCCTTAGACACAAGTATATATACACACATATATATATATACCAATAGTAGGCTCACAAATACCACACTAGGGTATAGTTTTAGTCTGAAGACATGTACAGTATGTTCCGTAACACCATGCAGAGAGTTGCTCTAGTCCTAATGAAAAATGTAATAAATGCCCAACTTACAAAATACTCAGGCCTATATGCAGCTAGTCTGAGCTAGATTCTATCGGAATGCATGTGAACTTAATAGCACAATACTATTTTTAGAATACTGTTACCTGATGATCAACATGCGGCATAAATACTTCCTCAAATTGAAGAAAGAATTTGACTTTTAAAATAACGCACAACTGAATATTTAGAAAATGGTCGCTGACGTCACAGATTGCGACAAAACGGCAAAGACTTTTAACAATAAATTGCTAGATTTACGCAGATCAAAAGAACGACTTCTGACAAGGAAGTTTGATTACATTCGTTCGAGGATCGATTTTTTCGCAAACACAGTAAGCCTAAGTAAGTAAAATCGCGTGAATTTCCATAGCGTTTTCGAAAGCAGGTACTGTAATAGATGCTTATTTCTAGGCGCTTAAACTAACGTTGAAATAATTATAACCGAAGTTTTGTGGTCAGCCTGGCAATGTCATTTCCAGAGATCAGTCAGAGTGGTAGAGGGGAAGCAGCAAAGCAGACTATGAAAAAAACAGTAGGCCTACTCCACCGTAGAAATGTCGACCATAAGTGGGAGTAGGGCGACTAGAAACCAAACTGTTATTCCACCGGGTCTTGGCCGGCAATTTCTTTCCAAGATGTGTACGCACTGTGGACCGCCAAACCAAATATAATTGGTATATGCAGTGTTGGAGTTGTGAAATTTGAGCAGAGGGTGTTTGAGCAGTGTTTATTCTAGCCACCTTGACATGGGGGGGGGAGTTTGAAATGTTTGGGGGACAAGATTTGTCTCTCCACGCTTTTGGGGGAAAATTTACATCCCCAAGCCAACATATACAATTTGGGGGGATTTTAAAACTTTAGGGGCAATCCCCTCCCCCCCCCCAAAAAAAAAAGCAGGCCTAGAATAAACACTGGGGTTTGAGGACTGAAATTCAATGAATGACAGAAGCTGCACGCACCCGATATGCGATTTTTGTGAGGGTTGCAAAGTTAGCTGGGGAGGGGGGTTCAACCTCCACCCACCCCGGCAACTCCAGCACTGAGTATATGTACATGTAGAAGCAACTCGATTGCAAAACGTTTATATGGCCTACATATGTTCGCTTCATCGAAAAAGAACACAACTGCTGATTAATTAAATTCACTGTTTACTGAACGACGAACCAGTACTAACAACAAAAAAACAACAACAGGCATTAATCTTGAAGACGAGTTTCATGGCACGCTGGATTAGATTTGCGCGATCAGACCCGAGCGAGAATCAATCAAACCATCAATCAACTTCTATAGCGTCACCGTTTTGATGGCTCGGACGTCAGTCGATAGCGCACTATAAATCAAATCCGATACAGAATACTGGAAGAATCAGTCCGGGAATAATGGGTGAACAGGTGTGTCCTTAGGCCGGATCTGCATGACGATTATAGTGTCAACCATACATGTGTCCACTGTACGTGTCTGTTCATTCAGCCGTGCATGTCAGCTTTCGTCGTTAGTATTAAGTCCCTGTTCGAGCATGATCGATATAAGTTCAATACCATCTTTAGCCAACGTCCTGATATAGGCTGTCTCCTTTCAATATTCCGAAGGAAGTCTGCAGTCAAGAAAACTGCGTCGATTGCTTCAGTGGTTAAGTGGAAAACTTAGGAAAACTAACATTCTTTTGTTTGCAAATGCAAATCATGATAGAACGATCCAACGGTTTGAAGATTGTATGTCGATGACTATATCAGCAGGGCCATGTATAAACCCCGAATGAATCTTAGTGAGTCTAGCCAGTGGAGTAGCCAAGAGGGGGTTTTGAGGTTAAAACCCCCCTTGAGCGCCGACGAAAATTTTTTTAATGTTTTCCCATGCATTTTTAATTTTCTGACGCGGTTTTGAGGGTCAAACCCCTGGGGCTGCTGACCAAATTTTTTAAGCGCCATAGACGTGACGACCTTTTTTGGTTGTCAGCATGGGAAATGGAAAATTTTAGAAGGAAAGACATAGGATAGATACATAGAATGACCTTTTTTGCTTGTCAAAATTTTTCGAAAGTTGGTTACGGTCAAAAGTCAAAGCCAACCCCCCCTTCCGGAAATCCTGGCTACGCCACTGAGTCTAGCGTAATTCAGCAGATATGCCCATAGCTAACATGTGTGTATTCAATTTTTTTTTAAATCATGACTTCTGACTTCTGACCCAACCCACCATAGACATGAAAATGTCTGACCCAACCCAACCTAACCCAACCCATGGGTGGTCTTAATCCATGCCCATGTCTGCAGCCTACTATATCGATATAAGCACGATAAGCGTTGAGAATTTGGCCTTGAGTCTATATATGGTCGACAAACAGCACCGACCATTCATATCTAGAGCCGTCTGAGCCATTCCCTTTCGTTGGTCAAAGCGAACATTCCACGCTAAATACGCTGTAACAACTATAAAGCTTATCAAGGACATTGGAAAGCGTGAAATCTTAACAGTCCTCCTAACCCAAATGGAGCTGATCTCCGCTCATTTCGGCAGTCATGCGCACGACCGCCCGCTTAGTCTGCCAAGTGGCATAGCTAGATATGTAGCCTATTTAATTCCGGGATTCTTAATATTCTGCGATTGTCGGTGAAATTCTTCCGTGCTTATCGATGTGCGATTTTACGGTAACACGCGAGAAGAAAGGAATACAATTTCCTAAACCAAAGCCCGTAGGCTACGCATTCGTGCAAAATGAACGAAAACCAAGCAAACACGTATTTGCTACTGTGGATCAGTTTGTGTTCTAGAGCATAAATCCATCGCAGGCCAACTCAGCACAAATCAGTTAATTAGTTATTTTTAAAAATATAGATTTCATACTAAGCCCACGTTAATCCCAAAGCGTTATCTTTACCGTTCTATCTTCAGAGCGATTGGAAAATTCAGACGCCCACAGGTCTTCCACTTCTATTCAATTGTGATTCATGCGATTGCATTTTAAACGATAAGTCAGGTGTCTTACAGGAGTATATTGTCCTCTGATAAAGTCCTAAGTCTTTAGTGACACCGAGTGAATTAGTGAATCCAATGCAGTTCCGTATCTTAGCTTAAAAATGAAACTGAGTACAATAGGTTATATAGATACCAGATATGGCAATGGGTCAAGGTCATCAATACTTGGTTGATTGGTCACGTATAGGTCATAGGTCAATGTAATGTAATGTGGCATTTGCATAGCGCCTCTTCTATTTCTACTCAGAGGCACTACTGGCATTGGAGTCGCAGCAGGGTAAACGGTAAAGTAGTGAGACTTTAGCTTTCGCATTGAGCAGAGCGAGTGAGTAAGAAGTGATTCCCGAATGGATGGGTTCAAGGCATTCCAAAGGGAGGGTCCAGTCACTGCAAATGGGTCTTGACCATCAAATTTTCAAGAACGAAGGCCTACAGTATTCGTACGACCAGTGGCTTGGGGGTGGGGGAGGGTTAAACCCCCATTGACTATCGAAAACAATTTGTTAATGAGTTTCTATACATTTTTTTTTTATTTTGAGACGCGATTTTGGGGGTAAACCTCCCTTTGCTATAGAATGTAACGGTGCAAGAGCTGAGGACCTTGTTTTGCTTGTCAAGATTTTTCGAACTTGGTCACGGTCAAACGTCAAAACCCCTCTTTCGGAAATCCTGGCTACGCCACTGCATGCGACGTATGACATTTTAATTGCACGCTCATCGACAGACAAATAATTAGGCCTATTAGTAATGTAATTTTGCGTCTACTGTGGTAATGACGTACCTCTTGATTGTACCGGCCGTGTTTGTCCGAATCTGATTGGTTTGTTCTATGATATTTCATTGCAAGGTAGTTATTTGATTCTATGTTCGGTCGATAATCAAACATTAGTTTTGACCAGTGGCTAAATTACTTTTCCAGAGATACCGTAACTCCTTATTTTTTCCTCCGGCCACATAATTTCTTCACAACTTTTAAAATTCATTTTAAGCGAACATTTAGAGTATGAAAAAAAGCATGAAAAGTGCTAAAATAGACAACAAAAGATCACAACGAATAAAAAGCACGTTTCAGATCTCTTGCCAGACGTCCCGGGTCGGAGATCCGGCTCATTTTAACCCTTGGCTTTGACATGGCATAGCGGTTCAGAAAAGATATTATAGATATCTAACTGCCACAGACCCATGAATCACGGGATAAGGTTCAGTGGGTCACACGAGTCATTTTGAGCGGCCCATTGCCTTCTCTGCTATAGAATAAAACTTCGTTAACGGTTGAACTGTCTAAAAATTAAGAATCGAAACATATTACACGCTCGTTTTGCACGTTGACTTTGTACTGGTTTCAGTAAGAATTGTTAGCTTACATGCAATCCAAAATGCCATGATCCACTATAGTTTGAATAAGTGAGGCACGTTCTTAAGATTGTTTTACAAACATTAAATTGAACAGCATCCGCCTACGATAACTGTGCATCGAGTTCTAATCTCTACTTCGTTTGTTGACCTGTTGTAACATGTTGGTTGTTGTTTTCCAAAATTCAAAATCAAGAAAGAGACAGAATTTGCGTTTAAATTACATTTGTAGCGTCAATATGACTTCCAAGTAAAATTACCTTCGTCGATTCATAATTATAATAAAATGCAGCATACTGAATAGCAAGGCAATCCTAGAAACGGAAAAATTAATTTATTGTATCATAAATTGATGTAGTTTTCGACTTATGCCAGATTTAACAACGATCACTGAACCTTCACTCGAGGTTCTATGCCCTTGAAATCAATGTCCTAAAGAAGAATAAAAACAATGCACAATTAGACCTAAGCTTATTCATAGTGGCGTAGCCAAGGGGTGGGGGCTAGGGGTGTTAACCCCCTTGGCTGCCGACGAAAAATGTTGTTTCCATACATTTATTTTCGGAGGCGGTTTTGGGGTCAACGTCCCCATTGGCTGGCTGCCGACCCAAAATTTCTAAGTGCTATAGAATGCAAAGCTGTAAGGTGACGACATTTTTTGCTTGTCAGCATCTGCAAAGGATAAAATACAAGGCAAGCAAGATGAGGATGACCTTTTTTGCTTGTCAAGATTTTTCTAAGTTGGTTACGAAGAAAGCCGCCCCTTCAGGAAATCCTGGCTACGCCACTGCTTATTCATCTTAAGGCTCTCCAAGAGTATTTACTACTGGTGGATTACGGGTCAGCAACAAATCGAATCATAATTTATAAAATATAGAACAAGGTAGATTAATTAATTATTGGAGCAAAGAGTTAAATATAAATGACTGAGACTGACATGACATTACATATTTCTTTCTTTCTCCATAATTTCTCCACAATTTCCATAAAAGATAAGCAGAATATTATATATATATATATATATATATATATATATATATATATATATATATATATATATATATATAGGCCTATAGACTTGTCTAATAATAACATAGTATCTACTCAGAGGAAGGTTGGGAAAGAAATAAGAAATGGTTACTGAAGGGATCATGGATTGACAGTTGTGGTGCTCAATTTTATCCGAAACTGCCAAAAAACATTACCGAATCGGTTAAAAATTTCAAGAATTTCAGCCAATATTTGGTGGTCTAGATAAATCAATGATTTGGCCTTCAGACGATGCCAAACAGCTGGTCTCGTGCAATACAAGGGATTTTGCAGCTGTCACATTAGAGGAAATTTTTCCACGAGAAAGTTCAATTTGCTGATTTCAGATCGGAAGGCCGAAGGCAACATGTGTTTGCGAGCGATGGGACGCCACGATCGGAAGTCTAAAGAGAATCGGAGACATAAAGATTAATTAAAAGAAAATCTAATCTCTTGGTCGGTTCACTTGCATGCATGGTTCGGTTCAAAGAGAAGGCTGTGACGCCCGGCCCCATTACAAACAGCGGTGCCTGATGTGCTGTGCTGTGTTGTGCCATGTGTGTGCATGCGCGCGCGCGTGTTTGCGCGTGTGCGGCTGCAAGCATCACATCCGATGAATCCGACTGACTGCTGGGTTTGCTTATAAAGATAAGCGACATGTCGAAAACGAATTCGCTGAAATAAGTTAGCCTCGAGCGACCGTCGGATGGGACAAATTGACCGAAAAACCCGACAAAATTCGAAGAGACGAAAATGATTGTCAGCGGAGCGAGCCTTTAATTGCTTCCGACAATTTCTCCGAGATAACAGACGTTGCTGTAAAGCGCGTCAAGATTGAATCTTTCAAGGACCAGACGTTCGCCAAGCGCACGACTCAATTCAAATTCAAAATCGAAATTTTGAATTAAGACCTGGATAACCGTTGAGACGATGACGTGTCAGCAGAGTGACGTCGCTAGCAACAGTACGGACATGAACAGTAAGAGCTATTTTACTTTTTTGTAACAAATGTATTGTAATGTAACAAAATATTTGTATAGCGCCTCTTCCGGAAGAATCACTCAGAAGCGCTCCCACAGCAAATTACTGCACATTGACAAAGAGATAAGTTTTAAGTCGTTTCAAAAAGAGGGCCACAGGGCACAGGATTAGGAGTTACTAAGCAACGCTAAAACGCTTAAATCATTCCTTTTTCTAAAATCATATCCTCCATAGCTGTAACAACCTAGCCTCACTGCCCTTTGGATGTTGACTATTGCCTGGCTGATAACATACCTTCCCTATAGCTATTTTAAGAGAGGCTGAGCGCCTGAGAATAAGCAGCTACTGCTGTGCTGTTTTCCAAGGCGCTATAGAAATCCACGAGATTTTACTTACTTACTTAACGCATACTGGAGTCAAGAGCATTCCAAAGGATAGGGCCGACTGATTCAAAACCTCGTTTCAGGAACAAGGAGGTTCGTGCTTGGGGCACACTGAGAAGACCATTGGTTGTGGACCGAAGACATGGCCGACCAGGGATAGAGCTAAGAGGATGAAGTAGCTCTGAAAGGTAAGATGGAGTGGTACCATAAAGAGAGAGTGCTACCGCTCTCAACACACGAAATTCAATAGTAGTAGTGAAACCCATCCATGAGTGAAACGATCCTCCCAAATTTATAACAATCGCCGAAATAAACGAGGGCAGAACAAGGACAAGGGTGAACCCAGGATGCCCATATACTATGCCCTGCGTAGATAAGGCCTCGTCTTGTCGGATCCTGGTCTCAAGGTTCGAAGTACGCCGTACAACGAAATGAAAAGTAACACCGGAACGTAGATTGTTCTAAGTATCCGTATATTGTAAAATAGCAGAGGCAAATCTTAGCGTGACTCATAACAAAACCCGAGCGGCGCAAAGTGGGACCGTATCCGGAATCTACAAGTCCTGGATCAGTTTCCATCGGACCCTCCGCTCCTGTTCTGCTCGCTGTTAATCCCCAAACTCCAGAAGGCAGTGGCGGCTCCACCGGGAGGCCCGAGGGGGTCCGTGCCCCCTAGTGAGTGTCTGGCCCCCAGTGGCCCCGCTGTTGGGACCCTATACTTAATGCTACATACATAGCAACAAATGGTTGGCCCCCATGATTAGAAATTGCCACCCCAACGCCCCCCACCCCCCACTTGCTAAATATCACTGCCAGAAGGCCAAGAGAAAGACCTAAAAAGACCCCTTTTCTGCCGCGTACCGATCATACCGTTTCAGTAATAGTAGACTACTACTACTACTACTACTACTACTACTACTACTACTACTACTACTACTACTACTACTACTTCTACTACTACTACTACTAGTCTTCTTTAGGTGCCCTGCGTCACTACGATGGCGACCATGGACGGTGGACCTCCGCGCCTCCCTGTCGTTTATAGATTGCATTAGCTCCACTGCTGATGTTATATCTTTTAGCAGTGTTCTGTACGCTGTAATCTGTATGCAATAGCCAGTAGTAGTAGTAGTAGTAGTAGTAGTAGTAGTAGTAGTAGTAGTAGTAGTAGTAGTAGTAGTAGTAGTAGCAGTAGCAGAAGCAGCAGCAGTGGCGTAGCCAGGAATTTGATTTGGGAGGGTATAAATATTTTGGGTGGGTATAAATCTTAACTATAAACCACATAAACCATATAAACCACATATAACCACATGTAAATCACATAAAAAACTTTAATGTAGACTGATTTTTTTGGAGGGGGGTATATATACCGATATAGCACCCGTCGCTACGCCCCTGAGTAGTAGTATAGTAATGGTAGTATAATGGGACTACTGCCTTCATCACATACACTGAAGACTTCGACCTCGGTTTTCACTTTTCAGCGTCATGACCTTCGCCACTGTATGTTCGCTGACGATAAACAGATCTACGACCATGTTGGACTTTAGAGGCGCTATATATCTCGGAAGTCACGTGACTCTGATCTAAATGCTTCCGGAGATGAGTCTGTAATGTTGAAAGAACCGGGAAGCAGAGCCTTTTCGATTAAGCGCGGGTGATTTTTTAAGCGACGGAAAGTATAGACGCTTCTGTATTCTGCGGCGTCGTGCATGGCATCGCATCCGTTAGGGGAAACCCAGTCCTTAAGGACTCTGCCGTCTCATTTATTCCAATTACTTGCCGGGTCTTCCGCTGGCGCCGCCGCGGCCGTTAATTAGACTGCTATCTATCTGTTCGCGGCCAATTACTTCAAACCATTCGCAGGTCTTCAACCACAGAAAAACCAGCAATCGGTTCTTGCCTGTGCAGACCAGTGTTTAATCTATACTCCTGGACTCCGGGGGGAAAACTGACAAATCCCGGGGGAAACTGACAAAGCCGGGGGGAATTCTGCTAGGAGGCTGATATAAAAATATTATCAAAAAACCGAATATGCCTATCCATGTAGTATGCCAAAATTTCCGGGGGAATTTGAAATTTCCGGGGGGGAATGGCCACCCCCACCGGAAACGGCCTAGATTAAACACTGGTGCAGACCAGCAGCTATGCGTATACACAGAGGTGACAATTGGTCAGTGGATCCTGGGTCAGATGAGCCATCATGAGTCACAGCAACAAATTTTTTATATTACGGCGGACTAATTCCAGTGGTTAAATTACTTTTTCAGAGGTGCCGGATCTCCTTATTTTTTCCCCTGGCCACAAAATTTCTTCACAACTTTTTTGTTCATTTTAAAGAAACATTTAGAGTACAGTTCACGTTTTATTTTCTTTCCCGTGCATGCAAAGTGCTAAAGTACACAATAAAAGATCACAACGAATAAAAAGTACGTTCCGGATCTCATGCCAGACTTCCCGTATCTTCGATCCGGCTCAATTTAACTCCTGGCTAATTCGGACTTCGTACGAACGCAACAGTTAACGTTCACTGACAAACGAATGTTAATTTGTAGTGCATTTTTTGCATTGTAACGATGTAGCGCCTCAATACTTGGCGTGCTGGTAAATTTTTGATTGGTTTGTTCTGTGGTATGTTATTATGCATATAGGGTAGTTATGTACTTTTAGTATGTTATTATGCATATAGGGTAGTTATGTACTTTTAGTAGGCCTATGTTATTATGCATATAGGGTAGTTATGTACTTTTATGTTCGATCGATACTCAGCATTAGTTTTGAAATGTCTTAACAGTTATGAAAAGATCAAGATATTGGATTTCCAACGACTCAGGATAAAGAAGCGACATATATGGAGCACAGGCTCTACCAGCAACTCCCCCCCTATGCCTCTAAGTTGTACGGTATCTAAGGTGTTTTTACGGTGCTATATATACCGCCCCGACCCCACTGGGGGAGCTAACGACGCCCCCTCAACCCCTTAATCGGAATAAATGGGATATGGGTGACATTGGGTGTCAGTCTTGACGTATACTGTAGCGCCGCCACAAAAGCCGACGAGGAAATTTCCTCTGGGAGGGGAATACTGATGCGCTGCTATTAAAGGCTATTCCAAAAATACGTTCCAAATCTCGAGAAACGAATCCAACGGTACCCTCCTAGCTTTTCTCGCCGGGGCTCCGTCCCAGACCCCGTTGGGGGAGTTCACGACGCTCCCCCAAGCGCCCTATAGTGGGAACGGGAACTATCGGTCGGCAGAAACCCCCGCTATTTCTCTGTGATCGGCCTGCGATTCTATACGTAACAGCGGCTTTGCTACCGGTAGCGAGGATTTACATTGAGACTCCATTTGGATAGCGAGTGTCTTTTCGGACTGGACGACTATCTTCGTATGAAATTTTTCTGCTTCAAACACGTCCTTAAAAAGCAAAAGCGCATTTATGACTGCAGCGAAATCGTGCATGACGCCTCTTGTCCTCGTATATATATATATATATATATATATATATATATATATATATATATATTATAGTGGAAATATATATATATTTCCACTATAATATATATATTATATATTTTAGGCCTCAAAAGGCCTAAAATATATAATCGTTATCGATTATATATATATAATCGATAACGATCGATTATATATATAATATATATATTATATATATATATATCTCTTATCTTCGTTCGCCGGTCTGTTATCGCGCGTACGCTGCAGCGTTTCAAAACAACGCAGCTGACAATACGCTTGCAGACAGGGGCGTAGCGACGGGGGGTATATCGGTATATATACCCCCAAAATCAGTCTACCTTTAAGTTTTTTTATGTGATTTATATCTGGTTATATGTGGTTATTTGTAGTTTATATGGTTTATAATTAAGGTTTATACCCCCTAATATTTATACCCTCCCAAATCAAATTCCTGGCTACGCCCCTGCTTGCAGTTCCCGACAGCAACTAAGGCACTGTCAGCAGCTTGTCGGAACCATTTGTATGGAAATGCTCCGATGCCCCGCAAAACCCCCGAGGAACGGAAAGACACGTCGCCGACATCGGGGAAATGACTTTTTTTTTCTTCGGCGGAGACAATCTCACAGAGTCGGAATATTTTACGACATCCGCGGCCATTATTACTTAGGCGATGAGTTGGGCGAACGATGAGCTACGAACGTCTTTCCGCAGTGATGAGATTTCGAATCGCTGTTCGCAGGGCCGCATACAGGCCGAAAAGAAGAGGAACCCCCCCCACCCCCCCAAAAAAAATTGGGTCTCTAAAATTTTCAATAATTTTGGAGTTAAGGTAATTTCTCACAAAGTCCCTCCCTGAACTGCTATAAATCCCCCCATGGCAGAGGAAAGGGTATGCAACGCTGGGTGTTCGCATTGTTGGGGAAAGGTTAGGGATAACTTCTTTCCCACCAGATGAGACCTACCGATTTGCATCTAGTGCAGATAGAAAATGTCGAGTTTCAGTTGTCCAACTCCCCTCCCAAAATCGAAATATACAACTAGCATCTCTTTTGGTAACGATTGACCTTTGACCTGAATAGCAGACGAAGAAACGTGTCGGTTCAGTAACATGTCTGGGCTCAAAAGGTCAAACAGAAATAGTCCATAGACTAATCGGCCTAATTAAAGACCCATTTATTAAAACCAGTCCAACCCACCCATCATGGTTCAGACCAAACCCAACCCACGAATGCAATAGGGTTACTTGACCCAACTCAACCCCCTAATGCATTAGCCTACATGTATATACAATTTCTTAAACCGTGACTAATTTTATGACCTAACCCAGAACATCATAGGCCTACCAGTGGAAATGTCTAACCCAACTCCGCCCATGCATGGACAACCAGTCCATGTCCCCATGTCCATGTCTGGGCGAGACCGTATAATTTTATCGGCGTCATATTATTACAACGCATAATCCATGACCCGCTAAACGCTCTTGGTACTTACTTACTAAACAACTGCGCGATTTAGAATCGTCGGCCGATCAGCACTAATAATGCAATATATAAATGGGCGTCGCGTGTGCTTGTCGGCGAGGGGGGGGGCGAGAGGTCTGGGTCTCTGGGAATGCCGGTGAATCCCTGATGAAATTTCACAGAACGTTTTATCCACTTAGCGGTTTACGTTCGCGGTTGGAGTCACTACACAGCATGGGAAACATCTGTAAATAGCAAAGAGACGCCAAGCAGACAGCGGAAGATGGCGCCAAGACAGCAGCTAATGGTCATGCGACAACACTGTTGACCAGACGCACGACCTCTTGCTGGCTAATCGCGCCGCTGTGGTCATTATGCGTTCACTTTACAGTGTATGTGTCTATCTATCTATCTATCTATCTATCTATCTATCTATCTATCTATCTATCTATCTATCTATCTATCTATCTATCTATCTATCTATCTATCTATCTATCTATCTATCTATCTATCTATCTATCTATCTATCTATCTATCTGTCTGTCTGTCTGTCTGTCTGTCTGTCTATCTATCTAGGCTATTTATCTATATACTTATCTACCTATCTATCTATATACCTATCCATCTATCTATCTATCTATCTGTCTACAGTGGCGGCTCCACATGGGGGACCCGGGGACCCGTACACCATATTAAATTCCTGCCCCCCCCCGTGGCCTCCCTGTTGGGACCCTATACTTACGGTACTACTATATACCTATCAACAAATGGTTGCCCCATGCTTAAAAGTTGCCACCCCAACGCCCCCACTTGCCAAATCCTGGATCAGCCACTGTCTATCTATCCATCCATCCATCCATCCATCTATTTATCTATCTGTCTATCAGTCTATCCATCTATCTGCCGTCCGTTCGTTGTTCGCCCCATCCATCCATCCATCCATCCTTCCACCCATGCGTGCGTACATCCATTCATATGCCGATCTCTCTCTCTCTCTCTCTCTCTCTCTCTCTCTCTCTCTCTCTCTCTCTCTCTCTCTCTCTCTCTCTCTCTCTACATGCCCTATCTATCCATCTATCTGCGTCTCTACGTGTGCAAGTATCAAGCATCATTATCTCGTTTAAGCTTCAGTTCTCTAATTTAATGGATAATGGACCTTCGTAGAGAACGCCAGCGGACGTGATGATCTGAAAACCTTCGATCACTTAACGGCGAAGATTGCCTCAGTGGCTCACTCGGTAGACCGCTCTGCGCTGCGATGATCTATCGACCCGGGTTCGATGCGCTGGCGGTCCGAGATTCTTGCTCTCCGGGCATGCGGTCACGTCTCCGCCGACACGGAGTCGAAGATAAAATGATCTGTGCAAAGTGTCGAGTATAGCTGTGTTTTAATATGGCGCAAGGCTATACAATAGACAGCTGAAGCTGATTAGTCAGTAGTTGGTTATACCAAAATTAATATGAAATATAGCAAATACCTGTCATGGCAGCTGCACACAATTATCCAAAAGCACACAGCATCTGCATGTTGGTCACAGGAACGCGCCACAGGAAGACAGCAAGCGACTGAGTTGACAGAAATGAGGAAGGAAGGAAAATCTAATTCGTACTCATGCATTCATACAAGAGCGTTAGAGTAATTAACAAGATATTAGGCCTAGGCTACATTACGCACAGAATCCGATTTTATCTAAAACAGGTTCACAATGCATTGCCTCACACAGGGCAGACCCTACTGAACCACTTTAAACCTTATTATTATTATTATTATTATTATTAGTAGTAGTAGTAGTAGTAGTAGTAGTAGTAGTAGTAGTAGTAGTAATAGTAGTAGTAGTAGTAGTAGTAATCCATTAGTAGTAGTAGTAGTAATCCATTAGTAGTAGTAGTAGTAGTCGTAGTAATCCATTAGTAGTAGGTTAGTAGTAGCTAATAGAAGTAGTAGTAGTAGTAGTAGTGGTGGTAGTGAGTGGTGGTGGTGTAGCAGTAGAGTGGTAGCAGTGGTGGTGGCAGTGGTGGCAGCAGCAGTGGTGGCAGCAGTGGCAGCAGCAGCAGTAGCAGTGGTGCACAGTGAGTGGTGGCAGCAGCAGTGGTGGTAGCAGTGGTAGTGGCAGTGGTGGTAGCAGCAGCAGCAGCAGCAGCAGTAGCAGTGCAGTAGTAGTAGTAGTAGCAGGCCAGCAGTAGTAGTAGCAGCAGCAGCAGTAGTAGTAGTAGTAGTAGTAGTAGTAGTAGTAGTAGTAGTAGTAGTAGTAGTAGTAGAAGTAGCGGCTCTCATTTTTAATAAGAGTTTCAATTGACGGAATTTGACGGCATTGCTAATCCATCAGCATAAGATCAGGTAACGTCCAGAGTTCACTCAGACTGGGGAACAACGAGGCAGTCTTGGCCGAGGGGAAATAAGTGCTTTTATAGTCTGGATTGTAAACCTTCAGTTCGCTGGTAGATGCAAAAGACAGAGGAGTGTGGAATTCTAGGTTTTTTTAAAACTCTGCAACAGATATTGCCTTCTTACCTTTTATAATTTTTGGGTTCTACTGTACGTACATTCTCAACGTCGAATCAACAAATGTTTTTGAAAGAGAATCGCCTGGATAATTTGGAAATAATAAAATAAGCATTGCGCGCTGTCGCTGAACAAAAAATGACGACGACTACTTAGGCCTACTGTACATAACGTATATATTAATTATTTTTATTTACTTGTTTATTTATACATGCAGTAAAATATACAAGTTAGAATAGTGGCCATGATCGAGATATTTCGAGACTTGTGCTTGCGACCTTGACCGCATTGCAGCTGTTCTTGTGTTTTGAAACGCACTATTACCAGTGGCGGCTCCACCGGGGGGGGCAGAGAGGGTCGTGCCCCACCCTACTGAGTGCCTGGCCCCTTAGTGCCCCCTGTTGAGACCCTATACTTAATACTACATACCTAACAACAAATGGTTGCCCCCATGATTAGAAGTTGCCATCTCAACGACCCCCCCCCCACTTGCCAAATCCTGGAGCCGCCACTGACTATTACAACCCATCTCCCAGGGGCAGGAAGATTAGGTCACCGGACGATTAGGTACGCGCTTTTCTTGTTGCCACGAGACGTTGAAATAAACCGCACATTGTTTCTACGATCAGCCAACAGAGGCGCTTTTCGCCAATTATTCATTCCATCCGTCATTATATATTTAGTTCTGTCTGGCCTATCTCACAGGGGCGTAGCCAGGAATTTGATATGGGAGGATATAAACATTTTGTGTGGGTATGAATCTTAACTATAAACCACATATAGCCACATGTAAATCACATAAAAACTTTAAGATAGACTGATTTGGGGGGTTATGTATATACCGATATACCCCCGTCGCTACGCCCCTGCTATCTCAGCCCACGAAGGAAAGACGAAGAAGAAGAATCATTTATTTCTCAACGACATTAAAATAATACGAACAATGAATTCAATGACATCAAAGGTAATACTAACTTAACTAATAACTAATGACTATTAATTAATATTATCAGAGTCAATATAATATATTATAATTATATATATATATATATATATATCGATTTGATAATAAAAAACATTAAAAAACAATTATTATAAGACGATCCAGTAAAGCGAAAGATGGGCTTTTTAGTTATTCTGGACCAAACGTGTTTTCAAATTTCGTTTACTCTAATTCTCGGTTTGAAGTTGATAGTATTTGCCAAAACGCTTGTTCTTTATTAGGCCTGTGTGGAAATTTACCACCTAACACAGACTGACTTCGACTAGAATTTGTGCGTGCGCAGACTTAGACACGAAGACAATAGGATCGCTTATCTATTTAAGATAAGCACATCGAGATTTCCAGTCTTAAATCGGACATAAGACTACAGTATGATGTAGTGCACATTGTAGAAATTCCGCGCTTTGGCCCACAATCTACTCATGAGTATTTTGCATTGAACTTGTATAATAATAATAATAATAATAATAATAATAATAATAATATTATTAATAATAATAATAATTATTATTATTATTATTATTATTATGTGATTTAAAATGGTTTAGGTGGCTAAGTAACTCCCCCAACTTTGGCTACGTTGAGAACAGCCAAGGGGTGTTTTAACCCCAACTTCCCTTGGCTACGCCACTGATCACACTGCAGGGACACATTTGTCCTAAGTCCTGGACTGCTGAAAACGTAGGCCCAACCCTTGTCACCGTCTTCTTTAATAAGCACCTAAATGTAGTTGGTATCGTCGTAGACTCCGTTACGTCGCTACAAATAAATATTAATTTCCGTTGAATGGTTGGAGTTCGTAGTAGGCCTAAAAAATCTGCACTTAAAAGTCGGGTTCAGTGCTTGATTAGATATCAGAACAAGAGGCGTAGTTTGAGAGGATTGGGACTCAACGCGCAAAATTAATTTATCGTTCGACTCGGCGCTTATTTTTTTGCAGTCCCTACTCGCGGATTTTTTAGGTGTAAAAAATTTAGGAAAGTTCTGCTTATGCCTATTTAAGCTGAGCTGAAATTCAAGTCGTGCCACTGTTTTGTGTCTTGCTTTGATCTGTTCTTTACAGTGATCTGTTCAATAAATGCCAAATGCCATACTTTGTACGGTAAGTGTTCCTATACTGTATAATAGCAACATATTTATTATTTTATATCTCGATTCAATCAAATGCCCTTGCTCCTGACATTTTGTACAATATTAGGACGCACAAGAAATTGTCCATTTAATAATAATAATAATAATAATAATAATAATAATAATATTATTATTATTATTATTATTATTATTATTATTACTATTACTATTATTGCTATTAATGTGGTTGCTGTATGATTCCTGTGAGCGATTCAAAGTCAGCTATTAGTTTAGTTCTGAGATTTTCATCCTGTCGTGGTAATCGTTAAGAGCATTGTAACTTTGCGTAGAAGAATCTAATCCAAATCTTGAGTTTTCAATGCGTCGCCGATGTGTCCTTGAAGTTGCAACTGAACTCCTGACAGAAGACTACTAATATTACAAGACCGGAAACACAACCAAACACCATCTAGCGGCTAAACCTCAAAACATAAGTAAGATAATAGTTAATAGGTTCCAATGTACAACAATAGTCACGTATAGATTGCATCATCGTCGTCGTCGTCGTCATCACAATCACCACCACCACCACCATCCTCTGCCAACGCCATCATTATTATCTCCTCTCCAACATCACTGCCCCCAACAACAACTACACTAACAACAGCAACAACTGGTAAAATTGCACTTTTATAGCGCCTGCTGGTAAAATTGCACTTTTATAGCGCCTGTTTTCATTTCCAAACAAGTGTATCGTTCGACGGTTGAGATCCATCGGTGAAAAATCAGATCAACGCCAGAGTTCAGCTGCCAGTGGTGGATCTAACATCACTGATCTAATGACCCGGACCATAGCATAGGAGACAGCGCCAAAAGCCAGCAGGTCGACCAGAATAAGCCTAAACCCCGTCGATTTAACGATATAAAAGCGCATAGAGATGACAGAAAATAAACTGGATTTAGACGCTCTGCAGCCGGCAGTTTGTGGCGCTCGGTGATAAGAATTGGAAAGCCAAGATTCGGTGAATATATTTGTGCAATTTAGTTAATTAGTTCAGGGATATTTTTACCCCCTCCCCCAACACCCTCTCAACAACCCTCTCACAATTTAAGACTGACACCCCGCCACCATTTCAGCTATGGGATTACCCTTTTTGATTGTCAGACGTTTTGGCAGGGGATCTCTAGAATTTATAATTTAATTTACCGACACCCCCCAAATTGATAATCCTAGAAAAAAGTTCAAAAACCCTGATTTAGTTTCAGTGCGAAAGAAGCGCAATCCAATTTGTGAAGACATTTCAACCATTACTGTCGAAGATCTATTCGAGAAAGAATTCATTCTCTGACAACGTGGTTTCTTTTCGTGTTGGTTCTGATGGCTTGATTCTAAAATAGTTTTCGCTATCCACTAATATCGCCGTTGTTCTTTTCGTTTTTATTTTGCGAAACAAAAAATTTGATTGAGAGCATGCGATAAGTTTTTCTCACTCCACTCCACTGGTCTAGAAGGGTCATTAATGGGCGGAAAATTCAGGTTTCTATCATGTCACACCTCCCTCCTAATGGTGACCGAAAATCAGCAGAAACGAACGCAGGTGTACCAATGTTGTACAGTGTAGCAGTACTAGTTTCATGCAAGACCTTCTCTGAGAAAGGACAACCGATGGATTTCTTGAAAGTTTCTTGGAAGACTTCGCTAGTTTTAAATTTGCGTTTAACTCTAACGACGCTATCTTCTCTCTTCGTCGGATTTTGATAATTTTCGCACTTCAGTTGACGCTGGCCAAGTTCAACTCCCAATCGCTAAACTCGAAGCTCTCTTGGCCGTAAAAACGTCGACCTCTTTGGTCGACGATTAAGATAAGATGGTCGGACCAGAATTAGGAGAAAATAAAGTTCGTATTAAGTTACGGGTGCAGATGATATATTAGGAAATCCTATAAGTAATTTACGATCGAGAGAACGTGCACGGCCTGTCTCCGGTTAGGCCTAGGCTATCAGATATATTCAATAATTCGAAGTCATTTATCTGCAGTTTATTTTGCCCGGAAATTTTAACGATGACACAGACGATTGTGTGGATTCTTATTAAGAATTTATGTCTATAGGCGACAATTATTCATCCGGGCATTTACCATCCGTTAAGCCTGTCCCGTTTGAAACGCTTCGTCGCCTAATACACACAAATGTCGCGAACATCAAAACAAAATCATTTATCTTGCGCCAATATTTCCGACTGCATATAACGTTTACAGATAAAAGCAAATCCGTCCTATTCATCAGACGCACATCTGGACGTCAGCTCTTATATAGCGCACCATCGGGCGGAATTCTCTTGTCATGCATAGTCCGCGTATAACGTGATTTTAGGGCGCGTCCGATTGTGTAAACATCTTTTTCCCATTCTTCTTGACATAAAATCTCGATATAAAACGGATAGAGAAATTCGGCGCTTCATAAACTGTCTCCGAGTGTCTCGGTCTTCAATACGTCGTACAATGGCATTTCTCGGCGAGTGCTTTCTCGTGTTATTCTTTAATGTTGGACATGAAATCCATTTTGAGAGGCCGTCAATAACAATTCGGAATGTCTCTATCGGATAGGCCTATACGTAACAGCACTTCAATATGTTATCCTTTATTAGGCGCTTTTTCGAGAAAATTCTCCACATAGTTTCTCAGTATATACAGTATATATAGGCTATATTTGTCGTGTATATGCTGTAGCTTTTTCGCCGAGCAATGATCCAGTTGTGCGTCTTAGATATTCGCTCGTGGACTTGTGTTGGAATCTCATAAACTTTCTGGCAGACACAGTGTTTATTCTAGGCCTTTGGGGGGGGGGGGAAATCCCCCAAAGTTTAAAAATTCCCCCCCCCCAAAAAAAAATTTTTTTTGTATATGTTGGCTTGGAGATGGAAATTTCCCCCAAAAGTGTGGAGAGACAAATCTTGTCCCCCAAACATTTCAAACTCACCCCAATGTCAAAGTGGCTAGAATAAACACTGGGTAGACAAAATTGGAAAATTGCCTTAAACTGATAAGGCAATTGCGCTTTTAATAATTTTGACAATTTTTAGTGCACTGCTACGCACTGTTATCGAAAATCTCGAAAATTAGAGCTTATCTTGTAGCGACCATTTTGAACGGTTAATTGACGGTATCAACCCTGGAGGAATAATACCAGGAGGGCGCCTGAGCCTATGCAGGGTTGCTTAAGGGGAAGCCAGCTAAGGGCGTGTAGGTGGAGCCTATCCGCCATATTTCGGTTTGTGAAGTTTTCTGCATGTTTATAACAGTTGAACAATTAAACTTCTTGCTTCAACGGTCAACTCCTGGAATTTTACGAACTTTCGCCATCGTTTGTTTTGTCGTTATTTACACTAAAAACCGGTTTCAACCAGAACAGACGATGATTCATCGAAGATGTGACGTCATTGGACGACGTCAGAAAAGTTGATTCAAATATGATTAAACGTTTCATGAATATTTAAATTTAAAGTCGGCAGATTTAAAGTCGCTTCCACCATATTATTATAGGTCTATTGTTTGTTTAACTTTTGGAACGGCACTGCAGTTTAAGATAACATCTGATAAGAAAAAGTCATTCAGCACTTACATGTACTTTAGATACGGACGGGGCCATAAACAAAGGCATAACTGTATTGTAAGGTTCAAGAGCAACAGTGATTACGCAACTCACGTTAGCGTTGAAGATACGATGGAGTAGGGGAATGTTCCCCATAAACTAGACTTGACTGGTCGTGTGTTTGCGCAAATAGTCTTCAGGGGGGGGGCGGGAATGATTGTCTTACGGTCTCGACATCTCGGTCCAGAACTCAAGGTTTAACTCTAATACCGCTCGGAATGCATTCGCAGGCCCCACTGGGGGCGGCGGGGGAGTTCACGATTCCCACGCAGGGGCGCAGCCAGAGTTCCAGAATAGGGGAGAGCACATCGACATTTTCTGGCAAAAAGTGTCCGACGACCTAGCAAACAATTCGTCACGGAGTTCTTCCCACATTCGAACATTACGTATATATATATATATATATATATATATATATATGTATTCGAACATTACGTATATACCTCTTCCTGCTATCTACCTCTAAAAACTCTCAACGGTTGTACGCAAATCTCACAACCGGCCTCATACGGAATAGAGGCCCGGGCCCCCGTTTAACCCTCCCCGTGTCTACGCCAATGCTCCTCCAGTTGGACATAACGGAACTGGTCTGCACAAGTGACTAGGGGCCCCCTTCTGAAATCCTGGCCACGCCGCTGGAAGTCTAATATCTATCGATGCTTAGCTTCTGAAGTTCTGAAGGTCTCGTCTATATATATATATATATATATATATATATATATATATATATATATATATATATATATATATATATATACCCTGTTTGACCTTGTCGGGCATTTCAAGTTCAAGACCTAATTAAAGAGCTTTTGTGACTATTAAAAGCAGGAACTATTCGAGCACGATGAAGCTATGCTGAGCAGGCTACCAAATGACAAATCGCGTGGGTCTCGCTCCCGAATTGGCCCCTCCGGAACACGTGCGGATTTCTAATCGCCTTCGGTCGTTGGTTTCAACCTTCGAACAGAGCTACGATAGAAGTCTAAGTCAAACGGGAAATCTGCGTCGACCTTCGGTTTTTCTCAATCGTGTTTGTTCCGTCGTTGCCAGCTGACTGACATTTTCCAGTCCAAACTCTCGCTGACGGAAACGTCAATGGAGAGGAAAAAAGTCGAATGTTCTGCTTTTCCGACAAGACTATCAAGACCCAAATCTGACCAAGACGTTTCGGAGGAGAACGGTAGACGCAGATCTGGGTTAAAGGACGTGCAAGGAAGCAATTCGTCTCGGCTCATATTATAACTCAGTCGCAAACGTACTGTAGATCTAACAATTAATGTATAAGAGAAAACGATGATAAAAAGTAGTCTGCTGAGTTAAAAAAAAACTGCACGAATTTCCTCCAAAAAAACTATATCGAACACGAACGTGTGACGTCATCGACTCCTGCTTTTACCTGAAGGAAAGCGACGATGTTGATAAGCCATGTGCTTATGAAGGATTCATGTATACGCAGGTCCTGATAGCTTTTATCGACGTCTCGTCTGGTTCACTGATACCGCGCCGTCGCCGCCGCCGCTGTCTATGATTCTTTCCTATATAGGTGATGTATCGAAGCCGGTCCTATTATTGGTTTATAAATCAATCCGCGGCATCCGGGTCTCGTTAAAGACGGGAATTTATCAGGCGCCTTTTTCTCGCTGACATACTTCGCCATCAATTACGTCGTTCGTGCACCGCTTATTAAAGCGCTTAACTCACAACTGACAACTGACCGGTAGTAGCACAATTGCGCTATATACAGTACAGTACATCTGCTTCATATGTCTTCATCTGCTTTCTCTTCTGTCTCTTCTCTCTCTCTCTCTCTCTCTCTCTCTCTCTCTCTCTCTCTCTCTCTCTCTCTCTCTCTCTCTCTCTCTCTCTCTCTCTCTCTCTCTCTCTCTCTCTATATATATATATATATATATATATATATATATATATATCTGTCTGTCTGTCTCTGTCTCTCTGTGTCTCTCTCTACTTCTGTCTGTCAGTCTGTCTCTCTATCCTCTCTCTGTCTCTCTGTCTCTCTGTGTGTCTTTCTCTCTGCTTCTTTCTGTGTCTCTTTCTCTCTGTCATTGTCATCTCTGTGTATCTCTTTCTCTGCCCCTGTCCCTGTCCCTGTCTGTTGTCTGTCTCTCCCTCTCCCTCTATATCTCTCAAATGGTCTTTGGCTAACACCGTCTTTCATTTTAACGCCAGCTTCGAAGAACGTACTGTACAAAATTTGTACTTTGTAATTTGTAGTACAAATTAATTATTACGTCATTCGTGAAATGATTTGTTCGAAATAAATCGCTTTTTATTGTTGCTATTTCTATCCGCAGCGATGCACCCCTTATCGAAAGAAATTTATTTTTCGGAGTTGCTATACGACCAGATTCGAATCAAGCTCAGTGGAGCAAGTGCACGCCTGACTATACAATAGACTGTATTTGTTTTAAAAATCATCTAAATCATTATGCGTGTTATTTGGGGGACTTTAGCTTACTATTTACAGTAATAGACGATAAGATGGTTCGTTGGGAAAATGATGATTCATGGTAAAATAATTATTCATTGATAGCATAACTGGCAATGAACATAACGATGGAAAATAAATGGGGGAGTGGGAGGGTGAGGTCAGCACAGGACCCTACGGGCAATGAGCCTAAGGGTGAATCCTTACCTTTTTTACATTATCCATCGTCTAATACAACTACTTGTAATTTTCTTGGAGTGATTTTATAATAACATCTTTAAAATAATTAAAATCCCGTCGACGAATAGGATGTCTTGAATTAATCAATGGACTTCATTTCAACTGGCGTGCCGTCAATTAGGCCAAACTATAGATAGCCCACATTTTTTACGAACACGCCCCACCCTACCCTGTGTTTTCACTCAGCGGCGCCGCTACACTTTGGAATTTTTGCAGAAAACTTAAATGGCTGCATTCGTGTGTGATATGGTACTGCAGAAACATGCCAGATTTCAAGACTTTTGACCAAGAGGTCGTGAAAATATTTACAGGTACAATGAAACAGGGCGGTACCGGTTTTATAATTATAGCCACCCTTTATGTAACTTTTATTGTGCGTATAAGTGCACCTGTTTTGTATTGTACGTTAATCTCAAGATTGCGTTATCGGTTGACGCGGGACCAAATGACGCCCAACCATTTCAATTAGGTCTGCGAAGAGACGAATCTATCCTCGGAAATATCCTCGGATGGATCGGAGCGGGGTTCTCGAAGCGGTCCTCGTTTCTGGACGCTGCTAACGAGTTACGTTATTTCGAATGCAGAGTCGCAAAATTGAGACGCGCCGTTGAACACGACGCGACTTCGTTGGAATTTGCCCATTCACCCGGGGGCACAGGTGTGCTATCAAAAGTCTCGGCAGTCGCGAGGACAGTGTCCTTCCCCTTCCCTTTCCTCCCCTGCCCTTCCCACCCATCTACATCCACAGACGATGGGAAGCAGAGTAGGAGAATCTTGGGACACGGACGAATATGGAAAGTAGCACGTGTCCAGAAGGCAGATAGGCAGAGAGATAATTACGGTAAGTCAAAGCGACAGACAGCATCTTCGAATAAGTGTTTGGAATTTTTTTCAAAGCATTTCCATAGAAGGCCAACGAAACAACACTGATTGAAAGAAATTTCTGGAGAAGTGCAGACACCTAACAGAAGCGTCGCGTAATAGAAGTCCAGGGATGCCCCCCAGACCCCCAAAAATCTTGTTGCCTTTAAAAAAAATTCATAGCATTGCGTGACAAGGAGAATACTGTAATTATTATCGTTTATCATCGCTGCGTTTGCGCTTAGTAGTACTGCGCTCAACACTTAACTTAATTACTAAAAGACTCGTGATGTCTTTGTTAAGTGTTAAAAGACCCTTCGAGAACAAACAGTTATACATCATTAAAATTTCTGTCAGGGCGTCGGGAATGGGCACAGGCCTGAGGAGGGGGAGGGGTGCAGCCGGTACATTTTACCGGGGCCCATGGAGTTTTCAGGGGCCCAGATCCGGTGACGATAAGGGTTTTTTTGCTTGTCAGGATGTTTTTTGGAGAGTTGATAACGTTTTTTGCTTGTCAGGTTTTTCGGAGACTTGACTTGATAAATTTCTCTTAAGGGCCCGCAAATTTTTTTTGTTCCGGGGCCCGGAATTTCTCTCGGCGGCCCTGAATGGGCATCTACTCCCCCTCCAAAAAAATTGCTGAGCGATGCAACTGGAGGTCCTAAAAGAGAGTTTTAGGCTTGCATCGTTAGTCGTAAAAATTCTGGACGGACTGGACGGTTTGCTTCGATAAACCAATAAAATAAATAAATCTTGGTGATTAAGGGAAGTTCGTAGCTTTTTTCCTTCAAAAATACCGCAGTCACATTTCGATTTCGAGTAGCTCGATTTTTCCTACACTGCGCAAGCAGAGAATGGCGCAGATCTTTAAACAGTTTAGACGCTGCAGACAAGGACTTTGTACGTCTAGACACTTAGGCTATCGGTCTCCTAGTCCTGGAGTTTGAGGAAAGCGGAGGGAGGGCGGAGAGAGGGGTAGGCAAAGAAGTTTAGAACAAATATCTAGTCTCGTATTTCTAAACCAGAGAGCGTCGAGCGCTCGCTCTACTGGCCTGCGGGTTATCAATTCTATGCTCATTGTTACGTGATACAGGACATGCAGAAAGAAATAACATTGAAAGCTTAATAGTCTAATTCCTTTAAATTTGTACCTGGGCGGAAGTGGACTCGGCCAAGAACCAGACCAGACGCGGGACGACAGCTGTGCCCGACTCCTACGCGGTGGAAGAGGAACCCCGATGCGACCCGACGACTTTCCAAGCTGCTATTTCGTAACCACGGCGTTTGAATTACGGGTGTTACGGAAGGATCTTGAGAATCAGCTGGATGGACACGGTAACAAGCGAAAGAGTCCTGGAGAGAAGCAGAACAACCAGAGGCGGATCTAGGGGAGAGCAGGGGGGTACACATGTCCCCGGGCGCCGAGGTGAGGGGACGCCAAAATTGGATATTTGGGTAAGTGAAATGCACAATAAAGTAGAAGAAACACTTGCGAGAACCTTTTTCTACTCGTCAGCACTATATGAAGAGAGAGTTGAGGGGCGCCGAAAACGATGTGAGGACCTTTTTTGCTTGTCAGTTGTTAGGGGCGCCCACGTAGGCCTACACTTTGTCCCCGGGCGCCGAATACCCTAGGTCCGCCTCTGAAAACAACAGCATTGTTGAAAAGGAAAATAATAATAAGAAAAATGTTCTACGCTGGTCACGTCATGAGAAGTCCGGCTGGATAATGTGGATATCTGCCTCTGATAAAATATAATAACAATGGAATGTAGAATAGAAGGAATAAGGGGAAGAGGGCGACCGAGAAGAAGCTGGATGGACGACATCTTTGACTGGACAAACACAAAGAACTAGGGAGCCATAAAAAGAGCAGCAGAAGATATAGGCCTATGAGAGAAATGGAGGACAATGACTGTCAACCCTCTGATAGAGGACGACACATAAAGAAGAAGATTCTGTAATTGTTATTATTTTAGTCACAGATCGGTCGCTTATACTAAACTCGCGTATTTTTAAGAAAGCATGCACCGAAGTAGCTAAAATAAAAACACCAAATTTATTCGAAACTGTATTAAAGCATTAAAATCGAATCTTATATTTTCGAATAGCGTAGAAGTTTTTACACCAACACCAGGGCCGTACGAAGTGGGGGTGCAGCTGCACCCCGCTGGAAAAATTAAGGGGTGCAGCGCACGCCCTGGAGGCCCGTAAAAATCTGCACCCCCTTAAAAATTTAGAGAGTAAATTACGCGCGTTAAGACCATTTTTCAAAGAAAATCTGAAAATCTGCACCCGCTGCTGAAAATTCGTTCCGACGTGCCTGACCAACACTTAAGTAAGAGATAAAAGCTATCTGGTTGATAGAGACATAAGCACAACTTCAATCTGTGTGCATTGGCGCAAACTTGAATGAGAAAGTGGGGACAGCCATGCACTGCACCCTCTCCCTCCTTCCCTATCATAGACTCAAGAAGTGGAGAGGTTCGAGGCTTGTGGCCAGGGGCGTAGCGACTGGGGTATATCGGTATATATACCCCCAAAATCAGTCTACCTTAAAGTATTTTATGTGATCTGCGTGTGGTTATATGTGGTTTATATGATTTATGCGGTTTATAGTTAAGATTTATACCCACCCAAACTATTTATACCCTCCCAAATCAAATTCCTGGCTACGCCCCTGCTTGTGGCTTAATTGAAGTTGACGTTTATGTCTGTGGGTATAGCCTAACACCAGTTAACATTTGATGTGAACACTGAACATTTATGGCTTGTTTCCGAGTCACCGGTTTATCTGAGCGTGGTTCAATAGCGTAGTTTACAAATGTGGTCGCGAGACCTAAAAATAGCTTATGACCTCATGCAAACTGCGCATGCGCGGCTGGCCACGCCCCTTTGCGGACAAACATTGTACGAGTTAGCGCACGGATATAAACATTATAAATATAAACTTATATATACAAACTTTATAAAGGTTTCTTAAACGATGCCTGCTACAAAGCACTGTTGTTATGGGGTTTGCAAAAACGACAGCCGATATACACACAAGGATTACATGAAAGATGTGTTTTTTATACGATTCCCAAACCCTAACATCCAGGGATATTTCTAGGATTGTGAATTTGGGGCAACGACCTCAAATTGGGGGTGTCTGGAGCTAATTAGTATGCATTGTGTATGCATACCATTGTCACATTACCAAATTTTGGGGGTGTCGACCTCAAATTGGGGGATGTTGGGGGGTGTTAAAATATTCCTGCTAACATCTATATTGAGAAATGTAAGGTGTGGGCGAATAATTGTGGTCGAGAAGGATTCACATACAAAAACATTACAAAAGATACATACATTTGCAGTATTCATTTTGTTGGTGGTAGAGGACCAACTGATGATAATCCTGATCCTATTCCGGCTACCTATTCTGTTGAGAAGGTAACAGTTTTGTTTTAAATTGTAATAGGCCTATTGTAATATGTCTGGGTATTTTGTATTATATATTTTTAAAATTAAATTAAATTATGTCCAACAGAATAGCATATCAGCCACAATCTGTCACATGTATAAATACATCAATTTCTCACATTAAGCATTCATTAGAGTAAAAAAATTGAGCGAAGAGAATTACCGTAAGCATTCATTCTAATCCAAAAAAGTGGAACAAAGAGAACTTGTCCAATGATATAAATCACTATGATCATTGCAATCTTACTGTATAGCTATAGTAAACTTGTTGTCGGCACTACCTTTAAAAATGATACGAATAAGAATACTGACATGACACTAACTGTATTGAAAATAATTGTGTATTGTATATAGTACTATAACTTTGCTAACTAGAAATATATTTACGCTGCAATGATAACTACTGTTGTTCATATTGCTTAGGCAGTGGCGTAGCCAGGGGGTGCAAGGGGTGCAATTGCACCCCCCAAGTTGTCAAGTGCTAAACATTTTAATGCCATTATTTGAGCACTAGCAGTGCAATGTACAATGCAATCATTACTTATTTACTTTCTGTTATCATTATTTTGTTTCCGGTATTTGTTGACATAAACGTATCGTTATCTTTTCTTCACAGGTAAATAAAATTAACGAATAAAATATCAGTTTGTTCAAGTTTTTTTTTGCATTGAGGTCAGTGATGCTGCAGATGCAAAGCTGTCCTGTCAGAGACTCAGAATGCGCTACAGTAACAGCGCCCCTAGTGGCTTTCACACAGGCAGTAATGCCTCCTAGCTTTGTCCTATAAAGCCACTTTAAACCCTGCTAAGTAAGTAAGTAAGTAAGTAAGTGACAGTGCCAGTGGCATACTGATTTAGCATCAGAACGCTGACGCTGCTCTAGTTCACGTTTTACTACAGAACACTCACTAAGTTAACCAATAACCATTAATAATCCCTTACGCCTGTGACTCTGTCGTCTGATTCCCAGTTAGTAAGCATATCCTGTAGCTCCAGCAGGGCGTCATTGGGGGGGGGGGGGCAGAAATGAAAAAATAATGTATAATGTATAAAACACATTGTCCAACTGTCATGCTATTGTGGGCCGCACAAATAATGTTTAGACCCTTGGCGGGCCAAGCAAGTTGTAGCACTTAATATGGCATAATTATGATATATGTATGGCATACCATATAAAACTTTCATAAAATAAGACTACATACGACTAGTAGAAAATTAAGTGTAAACCAAGAAATAAAAAACACTTCGATGGTAGGCCTAACTGCTATAAATAGCTATATTGCTATAATATTATCCTTTTAGCATAGTATTCCCGTCAGGGCCTATAAACTAAAAATTAAGTAGTAACTAAGTAAGTATTCTACTGACTACTGACTTAGTTAGACTTAGTAAGACTAGTGACAATCAATTCATTGATTCTGTTCCTATAGCTGCAGTTGTCATTTTCCCAAACTCGGTGGCGGGTCGGATGACACTGACCTGCGGGCCGGATTCGGCCCGCGGGCCACCAGTTGGACAACCCTGGCATAAAATAAATAAATAAATGTGAAATTGCAGAAATTGCAAAACTTGTCAAAAGTTTGCCAAAAAATATATAAAATTTGCAAATTTACCAAAATTGGCCAAAAATGGAAAAAACTTGCCAACATTTGCAAAAGAATTATCTCGCCCCCAAGAAAAGTGTGAAATGACTCTACTGAACTCCAGAAAAGAGATTAATACTACCGACTTGTTAAATTCTAGACTGCAGTAGGCATACACACGATTTGGGGGGGGGGGTATATTAGAATAAAACATATTTTATTTTATAAAATATAAGAATCGCACCTCCCCCAAACAAATTCCTAGCTACGCCACTGGACAAGACCATCGGGAGAACAGGCAAGCTGAAGAAACTGTGGATTTACCCACATTCCGCATAAACAAGTTTTGCTCCAGGAACGTCTTCGGCAGTGGTTAAAGTGGTCTGTTGGCGGTGCCGGGGCCCTACGCTGTGAAAACCCTGGGCCCGGGATATATTTGTCGGGGCCGATCAATGAGGTGTTGGGCCCCGGCCCACTTTAACCACTGGTCTTCGGTTAATTTAACATTAATAAAACGCTAGTCCGTCATGTTGATTTACAATGTTTGTCCGTTTCGACCATGACCTTGATCAAATCTATAAATAGCTATCACGTGACATACCGATGACGTAATTTGTAAACTACGCTATTATGGACAGTGCTACTCGAAATAATATTGTGATCGAAATCCAAGACTTTTCCAATGTTTCGTTTTAATGACACGTATACGCTCTTCGTTGAAAAACCAGTTTTGCACAAATAGGTGGATGGTAAGAACAAAATTGTCACAACAATGTCAACCAGAGATGTTGAAGTGTCAAATAATCATTTTCAATCCTTCATCTAATAAATGCCAGGAGCGCATATGAGAGTAGAAATAGAAGAGGCGCTATACAAACGTCACATTACATCAGTGGCGGCTCCACCGGGGCAGAGGCAGAGGGGGGCCCGTGCCCCCTATTGAGTGCTTGCCTCCCCCCAGTTGGGACCCTATACTTAATGCTACATACATTAAACAACAAATGGTTGCACCCCCATGATTAGAAGTTGCCACCCCAACGCCCCCCACTTGCCAAATCCTAGAGCCGCCACTGCATTACATTGCATCAGCAGCAATGTGAAGCAACTTGTCTTCAAGATTATAGCATTCAGTTCATTTTCGAGACCACTTAATAAACGAGGCCTGCGGATTATTGGAAAACCTTGCCCGGAATTGTTTGGACGAATTGAACACGGACAACTGTGGCCGTTGGCCTTAATCATTAGTGCCACGTTGAGCCGGAATAGTCGGCGCAGGTCAGAGTGGAAACGATCTACGACCAAAAGTCGATGGAAATCAGCATCAAGTCATCGACCTACTCACTTCCATTGGCCTAATCCTGCTCCGTCAACATTGGGGGGGGGTGTCAATTTTTTAAATAGAAACTTTATAAAGTAAAAATCTCGTGATGACCCTTTTCAGGACGTTAAAGGAACACAAAAAGTGATAATCGTTAAAGTTGCAAAGAAGCACAGAACATTGGGGTGGGGATGGGTTGGATGGGGGCGGGGGGGGGGTAAATGATTATTTATCTTCCTCACTCGTCCTCCGCCGTCCCCCCGTGGTTTACGCCCCTGCTCACGTCACTCGTAACCAATACTATACGTCACAGCACGCGACAATTTGCTGCTTATTAGAGGATGCGGATCTTTTCAATCGTCATGCGCGGCTCGTAAAGCAAACGGAAATCAGTCAGTATGTCAGTCGGATTGACGAAGTCTTGTTAGCATGACGATGGATGCAGTCATGCAGTGTCGTGTGACACGCAACAGCGTGAAAGGCCCCAGGTTCCGAAGACTGAATTGAATTTTTGGGGTCTCTCGAGCCCCGACATTTTCGTTGGTTCTTCTTTCTGTCGCCAGGTGTCGTCGCTGCAATTCACTTCCGGTTGTTTATGTTCAATTTTCAACTCGGAGAAGGAAAGCAGAACGAGGGACGCAGGAGGCTGTTTCACTATACAGCTACAGAATCGAATTATGCTAAAATTTAAATCCTATTAGCTCTCCAATAGCCGGTGGCAAGTCCTGGTTGAGAAAGGAGCACACACACACACAGAAAGAGAGAGAGAGAGAGAGAGAGAGAGAGAGAGAGAGAACGAAAGAAAGAGGCCACACAGACACTCATACATACGCTCATCGTCTTTAATACGGACGCGTCTATAAACAAACATAACACAACACACACACACACACACACACAGGTCCAATTTACCACGACCTGTATTCATTATTCTCTCTATCTCTGTATATCCATCTGTTTGTCAGGCTGTCTGTCCGTTAATCCGTATAAGCATATATATTAGGGATGTGTCCCGTACCCGGGTATACCCTTTACCCGTACCCGCGGGTACGGGTAGGGGGGGTACACATTTTACGGGTACGGGTCGGGTACGGGTACAGCGCTACGGGTACGGGTATAGCGGCTAACTACTATAGCAAATTAGCAGTGCAATAATAGAAAAATAATATTGAGTAAAGTGTATTAGTATAACTTGTACATCGCGTTCAGTTTGTCAGACAGCATGCATTTTACTTACTGAAAACACAAAGGAAATACAGATGACGTAATCTGACATCTTCAGTAATAAATCTATAATGGCGTCCTCTGACTCCTCCAAGGACTCTTTGACCGAGAAAGTTCTTCTGGTAAAGTTTTGTGGTTTAACTTGAACTCTAATGCCGCCTGCTCATAGATAAATGATATCTACTATATATTTTAAACAAGCCCATTCGTGTCGGCTTAGGCTAGCTGACTGATTATCCTTATTCTAAGTACTAGATCTGTCCTAATCTAAACATGCGTGCTATTTACAATGAATAGTTATCCCAATTTCGTAGCCCCTATTTCACTGTTGCCTCTCTATAGTCTCTAGGAACGGATACGGGTTCACGGGTCCATGTACAGGTCCTTGTAGTACTTGTATTATGTAAAACGCACCCGCGGGTACGGGTCCAAAATTCCAAATCCAAAAACTCCAAATTCTAACCAAAGTCGGTTACGGGTACGGGTACGGGTACGGGTACGGGTACGGGTACACAGCTTACGGGTACGGGTCGGGTACGGGTACAGCGCTACGGGTACGGGTAGGGTAGGGTAAAAAGTTTTTTCCACGGGTACGGGTAGGGTAAGCATTTTGCTGTACCCGCACATCTCTAATATATATATATGTCAGGCTGTCTGTATATATTATATACTGTATATATACACACATATATACTGTATATATACATATATATATGTATATACTATATATATATACATACATATATACTTTATATATACATATATGTATATACTGTATATATACTGTATATATATGTTAATTATCTATCGTTAACCAATTATTCCTAGCAATAATAAAGCAATCTCTTTGTTGGTCTCTTAATACTTAACTGCGTGTGATTTGATTTGACCATGAGCGTGCCCATGGCTTCATAGTTTTGTGTTTTGGGAACCTGTGATTTAAAAAAGCTGACTTGAATTGCAAGGCGACAGCTTATAGCTGGAGTGGCTAATTGACAAACCCTCAACACCCCCCCCCCATAGACGCTGAACCCACGAAAGCACATTTACCCAAGTTTCCGATACAGTTAACTTGGCTTGTATACACGGTAGCTAGTACGCCCGATATATATATAGCAAGAGATCAAAGACTTGGCAACTGCTTTGGTAATATTATGATTTTGTTTCTTTTCTTTTATACAGAAAACTCGTCGACATCCAGCTTCTGCTCCGCCGTTTCTGATAACGTGACCTGTTGGCCAAGGACGTTGGCTGGTTCGCTGGCGGTCGCACCTTGCCCCACGCACTTTCAAGACCTGTTGCTGTTTCCAGGTGATAGGGAGGGGGGTTCTCTACTCTACTGTACTCTAAAACAGGAATCCTATGACGTATAACTTACGTAATGAGGACCATATCAAAATACTGTAAACGCCAGGCTGAAATATGATTTGAATCAAGTTTTTTTTATCGATCCCCGTATATTGTAAATTGTCTGGTTTTATGACACAATGGAGTTGCCTAAGGCAGTGGCGGTCATGCAGGATTCCCCTCATATAGTCATATGGACCGCAAAGCTCTCTGTCTGCTTAATGACCGTGTATTTTATGGCGGGGTCGTGCGATTCCAGTAGGCTGCACTTTATGTGGCGCACGCATCTATAGTCCTGCGGTCGTTCTGCAGCGGCGTGCCTTTCGGGTTCCTGCTTCCGGTGTCGCGTCTGTGCTGTACAGCTTGTGTTTATTACGGCGTCTCTTTCTGGTAAGCGGTCACGTGATCGACCTCGCTTTGGGGTGGCTGAAGGTCAGAAACGTGGGCGGGGAAAGAATCGGGGGTCGTTGGGGGGGATTCTGTCGTTTCATTATCTGTAAAAGTCAGTTCAATTAGTATGAAACTTCTCCGCCGCTATATGGGTAAAGTGCACCAGTTGGGAGGAGGGGTCACCAAGCAGCGACCTGAAAATTCCTCTTTCCCCCTACAAATACCACGCTATACAGTATAACTTCGTTATAACGTATGCTCGGTTATACATGCAGTAACGTACCGCAATGTACGGTCCTGCTCGACGCGCTACCGTATCGGATGGTATTAGATACATGCAGCGTACCTCGGATATAGCGTGCTAAATTTTACAGACCCGCTGAGTACACTATATAACGAAGTTCTACTGTAGGCCAACATATAGATTATATCAAGGGTTGCCGAAATGACGAACGACCGTGTGCGCTTTTAGATCACAGTAAGCAAGCGAATCGCCATTTTGCGGCAAATATCAGGATGTCGATGAAACGTTCCGAAGCCGGTTCTAATTAATGCATTTTTAATGTATTGTTTACGACTCCGGTTAAGTTCGCGCCAAAGGCGTATGGCAGACGTTGCCGCAACTATACTGGCACCAATCGTCTGCTTCCGAACGTAAAGCGCGCCGTTTTAGAAAAACAAAACATAACATGACCTACGTACCAGTGGCGGCTCCACATAGGGGCCGGGTGGGGGGGGCGTGCCGCCTATTGAATTCCTGGCCTCCCGGTTGGGACCCTATACTTACTACAACATACCTATCAACAAATGGTTGATTCCCCATGCTTAGAAGTTGCCACCCCAACGGCTCCCCACCCCCACTTGCCAAATCCTGGAGCCGCCACTGCTAGATATCCGATGAGCCGACTATAGAGCGCCATTCGCCGTTCAAATTAAGTTCGTCCTCGTATTTCCATTGGGAAAGGGACCTTGAACGCCATCTGCTGTATAGTTTGGACGCGAGGGGTTTCAATTGACTCCATGGCCAAACGGTGAAATGCGAGAGCAAAGTGACATCCAGTGACACTCCAGTCAGTATACAGTGTCAATTTTCAGTGTCACCTTTACAGCTTCAACTATATATATATATATATATATATATATATATATATATATATATATATATATATAAAATATATAAAATATATATATATATATATATATATATATATATATTGGCAAGTGGGGGGCCGTTGGGGTGGCAGCTTCTAAGCATGGGGACAAGCATTTTTTGATAGATATGTAGTAGTAAGTATAGGACCCCAACAGGAGGTCACTGGGCGCCAGGCATTCAATAGGGGCACGGGCTTCTCCGGACCCCATGTGGAGCCGCCGCCACTGTATATATAAAAGTGGTATTTGAAAGTCAGACAAGTTGAGGGGGATCAGACCAGTGAGGGTAGAGGATTTTCAATTGTCTCATTATGCTAGATAAATTAGTTAAACAAGTTAATGACACCATAAAACTTCCACTGCTTGCCACACACACACACACACACACACACACACATATATATATATATATATATATATATATATATATATATATATATATATATATATATATATATATATATATATATATATATATATATATATAGAGAGAGAGAGAGAGAGAGAGAGAGAGAGAGAGAGAGAGAGAGAGAGAGAGAATCGGTGGGGTTGTCAGTAAGCAGTGACCAGAAAATTCTCCTTTCCCCGAACAAATACCGCACTGTATACATATATTATTTAAATGTCGATTGCTCAGAATTTGTTCAGCGTCAGACGGTAATTTGGAAGGATGCGATATAATTCGGAGAGCAAATCTAGGAAACCGCAAATATTTATAGTCGAAGAAAGATAACACAGAGCAACACGGCGCTACATAAGCGCATAGAGATCTGACGTTTTACCAGCTAAAGACGCCGCATCTTTCAATATATATATATATATATATATATATATATATATATATATATATATATATATAGTGTCTCTTCTCGGCTTGTCTTTTCATATATGTCCAACGCTGATTTACATTCTCAGAACGGTTCGAAACCGCGCGGAAAAAATTCGGCGCGCTAGATAATTTGCCGAGTGGCAGCGCTGAATGCCACCGTGTGCCACCATCGCGTGCCACCGAACGACTGAACGCGCGGCGAGGAAAGGGCGTTTAGCGTTTCGTTTCTAACGACCACGCGACGAAACACGGGGCGTCGGGTAGAAAAACTAGCGCGCAAAAAACCCCTCGATTTTTCATGTCGTCCTGCCAAGAGAAATAATAGCAGGCTCCCGTACTCTTGTTTTAAGCGGTTTTAGAGTTAAAACATTAGCCAATATTTCGATTTTTGGACTGACATTTATCGTAGAGAAGAGCTGTTTGTGTTTTTTCACAGAAAACTCAGGGGCTTTTTTCAGTGGGAACGCACGGGAACGGCGTTTCCGCACCTTTTTTGGCAGATTGTATAAATACAATTATGGATATGTAATAATGCGCTTTGGAACGTACAGGTACGGCGTTCCCTGCACGCCCTTTTTTGTTGAAGAGTAAAAAAGGATGAGCTCCCGAACCTTTTTTCTTAGAAAAGAAAAACCAAAGGAAAACTGTGTGATTTTCAGAGACGTTTCTCCTCTGAGTAACTGTTGTCGTGCAAAATGGTCTGCTAAAGAAAGAAAGATGGACCGGCGATAAAACACTTATTTAAAACGCTGATTAATTAATTATTATTGTGCATTGTTATAAAGTCGATTAAACGTTGAAGAGCCATAAAAGTGTGGAATTGATCTCCATTAAAAATGGTAAAATTCTGGATTAAGAAATTGCGGTACATTCTTTCAGAAAAAGCAGTGCTATATATATAGTTTTTCTCAGTTCTCAGAATTTACATTATTTCCGTTAATATCGTTATATATATATATATATATATATATATATATATAATGTATATATATATATATATATAAATGTGCATAAATCTTCCAGAGTTCACAGTATATCATAATGCTATGGTGTTGAAATTCCACTCGCTTGTTCTATTCACTGCGCGAGAGTTGCAGAGGTATATATATATATATATATATATATATATATATATATATATATATATATATATATATATACGCATGTAGCCACTCACTTTTGCACAAATTATTAATGACAGTGAAAATGTAGGAATTTCATTAGATTTCCCTGACTGATTACAGCGCAAACATTCTGTCATAAATCTGGTTTTTCGATTCAGGAAACGTTACTCGTCTGTGCCTGGAGAATGGAACATGGCAGAAACCCAACTACTTACCCTGCCTGGATCCTTCAGTGGTCATTTCTCAGGTATAGCCCACCCATGGGGGGCGCCGCCCAAACATATTTTTTTCCGGAAGGGGGGAGGGGCAAAACACAATGTTCACGGTGATATTTTAGCAAGCTTTTCAAATTTCACAGTGGAAATATTGGTATTTGCATTTTTCAGAGGGGGGGGGGTTAGTGTTTCATCTTGCCCTAATGCGCGGGCGCCCATGAGCTCCACCAGAATGTCTGCACTAAAAGGTTTTTAGGAAGTTATGTATTGACATGTTTACACTTTCTCGGGTCATGGAAGTCATAACAATCAACCGACTCACTCTTCTGCTACATGTGTCTAAGTGTGTCGGCAGCGTTATGCATGCAGACCGTTCTAGCGAAGAGTTTTATAGATATTTTTCGTCAGAAAAACGCTATATATGTATATATGTGTATATGTATATATATGTATATATATATATATGCAGTCTAGATTTAACATTCACTTAAACGTGTTCTTACTTATCAACGGCTTCTATCTAACGTATAGGTTGCAGCGTTGTATAGATGTGCGGACGTTACGGAATTGGCGAATTCTTATAAATTTTCTCGCATTTCCTAACATTTCCTTTTAAAAAAGAGTTGTCGAGTAAAGCATCGCTTAGGCGAAAACAAAAAGTAGAGAGCATTGGTTTAAGTAAGCAAGTAAAATCCCGTGAATTTATATAGCGCTTTCGAGTAGTGCTTATTCTTAGGCGTCTATATAAATTTAGAAATATAGCCTTAAGAGAACTGCTTTAAGCTCAGATGGAAAAACTTGAAGAAATGTTGCAAGAAGGAAGGTCATTGTGTCTGAGAGCTTTCTGTTTGACCGCGGTCTAGAAGAGATAGCCTATACACGGGCGGTTAGATAAGGATTTTATTGAATTCAACTAATCTCTCTATATTCTATAAATATTGCGATTT
Organism: Metaphire vulgaris; assembly: GCA_018105865.1. Classification (NCBI taxonomy): domain Eukaryota; kingdom Metazoa; phylum Annelida; class Clitellata; order Crassiclitellata; family Megascolecidae; genus Metaphire; species Metaphire vulgaris. The sequence goes on from CM030856.1 coordinate 6,406,419, forward strand.
GATGCCTGAGTCAGCTTGAACATTACGCGTTTACGCCGAGGTGGCCGTGGGTTGGATTAACCCAAAGGTTGGGTCAGAATTTACCATATTTATGGTGGGCTGAGTCGGATTGGGTCAGAAAATAAATACAAACTTCAATCGAATTTTTGCATTTTGCATTATTTTTTGTTAGTTTTTCCCAATTGCTGTAAAATTAAAAAATACCCCCACCCCATCCCGCCCAATACAAATTAAATCGTCCCACTGGAGGCATCGACCTCGTGGGCGCGAAAAACACGGACGAACAGGAAGCGAAAGAAAGACTCCGGAAACGGGAAACAAGAAGAACTTCTTTTTAAAGATTTCACGTTGATAAGGAAGCCCCGGGCTAGCGGCAACAAATGGAGACAGGAAATGGTTCTGAATGCAGTCTGATGACGCAAGAACTCCAATACAGCGCAATTGACGAGACTGCAGCGAATACAGTGACCTGTATACGACCGATCACTATCTATCTATACGACCGATCACTTATCACTATCAGTTTTATGATGACGACGACGACGATGATGATAGCAGCGACAACCCCAATTTGATGGATGGAATGATTATTATTATTATTATTATTATTATTATTATTATTATTGTTGTTGTTGTTGTTGTTATTATTATATATATTATTATTGTTATTATTATTACGATGGAGCAGAAGGTCGCGAGTTCAATTCCCGCAGGAGCCCTAAGGTCCACTCAGCCTTGCTCGCTAGAGGGCGGTGGCAAAATGAGGAGCAGCGTTAAGCTGCGAGGTAAAACGTGGGTCTGGAGAAAGTAATGGCAGCCTACCCCAGATTAATGGATTATACCACCCACGTCGCTGATTGCCTAGACCGGAGATAAGCACCGGAACCCAACGCTCGGACTCGAGTACGGGACCTACCTTTACCTTTATTATTATTATTATTATTATTATTATTATTATTATTATTATTATCATTATTATTATTATTATTATTATTATGCTAGGCTCTTTGAATCTCTCTTTTGAATACTCACCTGCACTTACCTGATCGGCGATTTCTCTTTTAACGTTTGATGGTTTGGTTCGAGAGATTATTAATTATTACCATGGCGCTAAAGAAGTCTTTTGACTAAATTATTACTTAGTTAATTCTTTAGTTTGTTTTTATTCATTCATTCATCGTCCATCCATCCATTCATTCATCCATCCATCTATCCTTTCTTTCGTTCGTTCATGCATTGATGTATTAATGCTTTCTGGACAGACGAACAGCTTTCATGGCCACGTAAGAATCATGTACTACGTCGGCTTTTCCATATCAGTACTCGCCCTTTCGGTCGCTCTCTTCCTCTTCCTCTTTTTCAGGTCAGTGACCAACGATATGATGATGGCAGGCGCTACATAAATTCAGCAAATTTTATTGTGTTTGACAACAGTTTCGTACTTCTGTGCTGATGTGACGTATATGTAAAATCCAGAATAATGTTCAACTTTCATCGAAGGTTCAGGCTCTACCAAGGGTTTATACCAGACATGGACAATGAACATGGGTTGGGTCCACGCATGGGTTGGGTTGCGTTGGATCAAAAATATTCATGTTTGTGGTGGGTTGGATTGGGTAAGAACTAAAAAGATAAGTCATGGTTCAAGAAGCTGTAATGTATTGCGGTGGGTTTGGTTTGGTCAAGTAACCCTATTGCTTTCGTGGGTTGGGTCTAGTGGCGGTTCCAGGAAATCTTGGTGGGGGGATGAAAAAATGTATAGGAAGTTTGTGTTGAGGGTGCAAAGTTAAAAAGAAGAAACAAAAGAAATGAGAGAAAACGGTCATTGTTTGCCCACTAAATGTTAATAAACATTGCAAAAAAGGTCGACAAGCTAAACAAAAGAAGGTAATTCGCAGTATTTTTCTCTAATTTTTTTTAAAAACTCACCGGAAAATAGGTTGACAAGCAAAAAAAGGTCATCCCGAACCCCGGTGGAGGGATGCATTCCTAGTCATCAACATGGTGGAACCGCCACTGGTTGGGTCTGAATCATAATGAGTTGGGTTTTAACAATCGGGACCAATGTTCATGTCTGGGTTATACCCAAACCTCCGATAAATCGAGCAGTGGACGTGGTTTACTGACTATATATGTTCTGGCGTCTGACTTTCGCGTGTATTTGAACTGCAGAAGTCTTCGATGTTTGCGCAATATCATCCACTGCCACCTCATCGTTACCTTCATTCTGAAATACCTGCTCTGGTTGAAGATGGTCCCGACGCTGCCAATCCTAATGCTCCAAGACACAAGCTACGTTCACCAGGTATAACAATACCGTTTACATAAATGTGACCCGCTCCAGCAAAATGGCCCTTAAACACATTTTTTGGTATTTTTGAGATATTTGCATAAGAATAATCTGCAAATTGTCTACTTACTAACGATACCTCAACTACATTTTTATTAGAGTTAAACACATTGAATTTGTCTAATTAATATTATTATGTCGCTAGATTTAGGCTACTGATTAGTTTTAATTAAGCAGGCCTAACAAAATTACGTTGAAAATGATAAGTCTTCGCATAAGAATTTTTATCCGTCTGGTTTCAAGAAGCAGAAACACAGACTCGCAAAAATCACACGCGAGTGAGCGAGTGTAACTTGAAAGATTATGTTGAATTTAGTGGTGAAAGAAATACTGGAGCATAGACCTTCAGACAGTAGTAGACTATAGCAAAGACGGTCTCTGAAAATTTTGTTTATTTCGGCAGTACCGAGCACAAAACGACTTGCACAATCTGGGGGTAATATTTGTATAGAAAAGGAAAAAAATTAGCACAAATCGAGTTAACTTTATTCAGAAAATTATTGGGAAAAGTTGGCAAATCGCCAGAATTTCAAAGTTGATGGGGGGTTTTAACGACTTTTGCAACAGACGAGGACAGGAAAGCAATCCGCTGGATAAAGTACACATCCTGACAGCTAAACCAACCCCACCCCCCCCACACACACATACACACACGCTAGCACGCACGCACGAACACAGTTACTAGGGTTGTTGATATTATTATTACTAAGACAATTTTTATAGCGCTGTAACATGGTTAAGTACCAAAATCAAAAGCGCTTTGACAACGCTAACATGTCAATGGTGGACAGAAGATGGCGATGTTGAAGTCCGCTCGGATGAAGAAAAACAAAACTCGCGACCGAGAAATCCGGTGCAGTCGTAAGAAGCGTTATTGATATGTTGTTGTTGTTGTTGTTGTAGTTGGTCTGCAAGCTGATAATATCGTTATTTAATTACCTGATGGTGACCAGCTTCTTCTGGATGTTGATCGAAGGACTTTACCTGCATACGGTCCTGGTTTGGTCGTTCTCGCAGGATCGCTTACGTTTCTGGCATTACGCAATTCTCGGATGGGGTAAGACCATCGCTACATTTCCAACCAGGGATGTGGGATTGTCGCCAGGTGACGCCAGTGTCACAAGTGACGCCAACTCAGCAGGGGCGTAGCGACGGGGAAAGGGGTATATCCGTATATATAATTATATACCCCCTAAAATCAGCATATATATAACACAGTTTATATAACATATATAATATATATATATGTTATATAAACTGTGTTATATATATACATGGTCTATATATACCATGTATATATATGTATATATACCATGTATATATATGGTATATATATTATATATAACATATAACATACATATAACAATATATACCTCCAAATTTATACTCTCTCCGCAAACCAAATTCCTGGCTACGCCCCTGCATCTCTGCTATTGATGTGTTTGTAACTTAGAATGAAGCCATATCTTCGTAACCAAATCCAATACACCCATTTAGTGACAGAAATGGTCCGCGAAAAAATCTTTGCTTCTAAATAAATAAATAAATAAAAATATATATATGCAGAGATTGATAAAAGCGGATATTATTTACAATACAGCCAGATTTTCCATGTTACTCAGGAGAGGTTTCCAGAGTACGGCCCGCGGGCGAGATTCGGCTCGCCAAGGTCTGTAATCCGACCCGCTGCAAAATTGGGAAAAGTGCGCAAATCGTACAAAATATATTCTAATAAACTTCATTGCTTGTGCCTGTGGCCCGCCGAGCCCTCAAAAGTCAGCGATGTAGGATGTGGTTCCCGGCTAAAAGAAACTTTAGAGACCTCGTTGTTAGCTAAATCGGTCGGTAAGCAAGCCTGCAACAGATGGATAAGGTTGTCGTCTCCTCATAATAGGCAACAGGAGCGTTTTAACCTTACGCGTATTATTTTTAGAAATAAATTTCTTGTTTATATGAATCGAATAATTATCAAGTCTCAATTACATGACCGGAAATTGTTATAGCTGTCTTCAGTGTAAGAGATTTCTGACCTAGAAACCCAACGCATGTATGTAACGGAACTGTTGTTTCTAAAGATAACCGAACAATTAATAAATCCAGCACAGCAAAGCGATGAAACCAGATATAGGTGGGTCCCTTCATCTGCCCACGCACAACCAGCCCCTCCCCCTCGAGACTTGGAAAATCTGATATCCTGCGCGCATGACCTTTCAATACAGACAGGTATAACTGTCACAGTAGGAGAACCCGCTGCACGAAACAAAAACATATTTGGCGGAAGTCCATTGTTTCGAGATCCTTTCCGGTCGCGTGACACTCGCGCGTTGCTCTTGGCAACGATGCTATATAGCGCCTCTACTGCCTCAGATGCCACCCGTCGATCCGCCTATTTCAAGCGAGAAGAAGCAGTCACAGTCGGATAATTTTTATACCAAGAGGTATCATTTTCAAAACACAACAGCCAACGATTGCACTGGCAATTTGTAAACTGTGGCAAATGTATTTCCTAAATACAGTAGCTGGGCTACGAACTGTCTTTCTTGTGATAGACCTACTTCAAAATACTAAAGGCGACATGATTTGATCCTTGAAAGGATGAGATTTCGACCATATAAGAATGAGAGTATTACTGTGGTTGTAAGTGAAAATTGTCCAAAAACATACACTGTATAGAGTATACAGTATATATGCTGTTGAAGGCAGGCGCGCAATGGAGGCGATGGTGGTGAGGGGGTAGGTAGACGCTCATCCCACCCTGTAGATCGTGATGTAAAATGTAAATGTGTCACTCTATATTCTACAGTCAGAAACATGTAACGCAGTAGGTTAAATTGCTCGGCTGAAGATCTGCTTACGTAGCGCAGATTCCCTTTATCGTCGGGTTGCTGTTTCGTTCCTCTCTCATGAGAGGTTTCAACCACATGTGAGACACGTCACGTGATGCCATGGCAGCCACAGATCTCCTGCAGTGGTTATACCGTTATAGTGACGATAGATCTTCGGTCCTCAGAACAACCAGAGCTTCCTGCGTTGAAATCAATTCGACCAATACGTTTCTTTAGGCGAGTATGTTGGTTACGACGATGCTTTTCTGTTGTCTTGGTTTCTTCAGGTGTTCCAGCGATTTTCATCATCGCCTGGGCGCTGGTCAAAGCAAAGAGCAACAATACTACGTGAGTACGAACCAAAGCAGGGCTGGAAAGAGAACACAAGATTTTTAGAAGCAAAATAGAGGTTTTTGGATTTTAAAGGTTTTAGCGTTTAAAAAAAAGATTTTTTAGGTTTTAATGTCTGGCGTGTCAACATCCGTAGACCCTTATCTACAATTATTCTTGCCAACAGGGCGCGATTTGTAGGGGGAAGAGGGGAATCTCACCCCACTGCCCAACTGCATCCCTCCTACTGCTACATATCCCCCACCACTACATCCCCCACTGCTACATTTTCCAACAACTACATCCCCCAAGCTCGTCATATACCCCCCACTGCTCCATGTCACAAATCGCACCCTGCTTGCCACATATAGGCCTACGCCCTCGCTGTCTGCATAGAGTAAACAAATGCGCTAAAGATGAGTTTTTTTTCATTTTTCGACTTAAAAACAAAAACCTAAGAAACCTATTCTACTCTATCAGGGTTTTAGGCTTTAGCTTTTAAAAATCCCTAAAAGGCACATTTTGCAGCCTTGAACCAAACTGAGTAGCCTAGTCCTATCTCTTCTAACAAAATTCAGTCGCACACAGACATGATTTGAAAAAATTGAAACCGCTCCTCTAAGATCACCTCGCGGGTTTCGCTGTTCTAGCATGTCTTGCTGTCTGGATTGACCCGGTCTTTTACGGTTAGTATTGACTATTTACAGTAGCATCGACTGATGCGTTAAAGGGTAATAAAAATAGCGCTATAAAACTAATTAATTTCAACTGTCGCGAACTACGGCGTCGCGTGACCCTTTTAAACCAACCAATCTCGGCGTCGATCGTGATTTTGAACTGGGCATTTATTTTGATTAGTTCCGGTCCTCTTTGTTCAATTACACGTAAATATTCAGAAAAATTACGAAGACTACAACTTACAATGAAGATTTGTGTGAAAATGTCCGAATCTGGATGATTGATATCGTTATTGCACGACCAAATCGCTTGATCGTAAAGACGCCAATAATGTTCTGCAACAAGAGCAATCTTCGAGATGTCACTTAAAGAAAGATTCCATAATGGCTGATTGATGAAGACATTTCGGTCCCAGTGTTAGCTATCGATCTCAACGCCGCATTGCTGTTATATTCTAGTACATTTCACAAGACGTTCCTTTTAAACGAGACGCTGCGCTTCATACAAACATTCCGAATATAAATAAGCCTAATTGATTAATTTAAGTCGTCTTTGACAGACAGACTGTTCAACTGAGGAAAAATATTGGCATAAACTGCATCCACCACTCCTTACTCAGAGCGAAATGAAGCGCGGATGGTCGCCTGTCGTGTTTCTGTAAAGATGATGTATGTCTTCAGTCACTGGCTCCATGATCCACAAAGAACGGGACTTCAGTAGACATCATTTTGAACCTCACGCTAACTTCACTTCACTCATCACCAGAGAAACGCTTTAATTAATTGTCTCACATATCTATCTATCTATCTATCTATCTATCTATCTATCTATCTATCTATCTATCTATCTATCTATCTATCTATCTATCTATCTATCTATCTATCTATCTATCTATCTATCTATCTATCTATCTATCTATCTATCTATCTATCTATCTATCTATCTATCTATCTATCTATCTATCTATCTATCATCTATAAATCCATCCATCCATCTATCTATAATCTATCCATCCATCCAGGGGAGTATTCTTGCCATGATGCCTTTAGCATTGTGGGGGAGGATATAATAAATTTTGTAAAATGTACCCACCCGGGCACCCATAAATATGTTTGAACTCTAGTGATGAACTGTTTTGCTTGTCCGACTGTTTTAGGACGTTAAAGAAGCACAAAAGGCACAAAACATTGATGGGGGATAAATTATACCATAGGCCTATAAGCCTACCCTTTTCTCCTTCACTAATTATTGAGTGGAAACGTCCCCCGCCGTCCCCCGTGATCTACGCCCCATCTATCTGTCCATCTATCTATTCTTACATCCATCTATCATCTAAACATCTAAACTCGTTATTATGTCACGTTAATCTTGTCGTTTAATAATAATTCCTAATAATTTATCTTTCTCATAATAATTTGCGCCATCAGTTCCTCATTTTATCTTTCTCAATTGTTGTACCATGCATCAGTTACCGCATGTAGCGATTGTTGTACCAATCAGTCGCTTGCGTGCGACGAAGGTGCAGGACGTCTTTATTAGCGGTCCCCTTTCCCGTCGAGCGATCGAAGACACGGCCAAGTCGGAGACGAAGCGAAGACGGCGACGACGCCCCCTGCTCCTCCACACCCCCGGTTCAGTCAACCGAACCTAAGAAGCAGAACTGGAGAGCAGTGGAGTAGCTAGAGGAGGTCACAGGGGTAGCGGGCGCTCCCCCCTGAGGACATCTTCAAAAACGTCCATGCGTCTTTTTCGTTTTGAGAGTAAGAATTTTTTTAAAATATTAAAGAAGCAACTCTCAATTGTCACGGGGACCTTTTTTCTCGTCAATACTTTTTTACCTGTCTGGTGAAAATTTTCTATGCGACAGCGCCCTGTGATGTGGATTGAAAAGGTCGCGTCTGTTCAATATCATGTTCACCGCTCCCCTGGTGCTAAAACCTGGCGACGCCACTGCTGGAGAGTTCGACCGTCGCCGAGATAAAGCGCGCAATTAAATCAAAATCAGGTTCAAAGGGGGGCCCCATCCACAACGGCACTCGACGGACGGAGCCTCGGAGTGCTTCTCGAAGGCTATCCAGGAATCAATCATTCCATCTAAAATGGCATTGAAGAGTAATC